>CACSLJ010000106.1:0-77683 GCA_902706625.1 Albugo laibachii
TTTTGCGGTAAATAAATCCATTCCTTGTGTATTCACGATGATTTTCACGATAATGTCGTAAACATCCGAAAGGCTTCCGAGCAATATGATCAATTGGTCATCCAAATTCATTGATTCTCCGGAAGCTTGCATTTTCATGCACATTTCGTCAAATTCGAAGAAGTGTTCCATTAGATCGGTACCTTTCTTCATTTTAAACTCATGGAGTTTCCGACGATTTCCCACCCGGTTGTGCACGCTATTGCGAAGAAAAAAATTCCGTAATATCTCCCACACTTGAGCTGCCGTACTTGCGCCTCGCACCATCGACTGTAGGTTTGGACTAATAGATGATGCGACGATTGCAAACGCCCTTAGATCGTTGACTTTCCACAGCTCGACACTTTCGACACTTTCGTCATCTGGAGTTTTGACTCCGTCGATATGGTCTAAGGTGTAGGCGAAGAAAGGTCATGTTAAAGGCGAATCATATGGATTGACTTCATTGAAGTGTGTATATTTTGGTTTGTGCTCTATCTTGTATGCAAAGAACATGTGCTCTGGTCCTAGAATAGCAGTACAAATACAACCCAAGAAACAAAATGTAAACCGGAGCAATTACAGTCCTTTGACAGAAAGGCGGGGAAAGACACACGCACGTGAGAATGCGAAAATTTTGCCATGGTATCTGATCCCTGCTCTATACAAGCCCGCTTTTAGCGGACTACATTTAAGAACTCACGCCTATCGATTAATTTTCAATTCTCCAACTAACAACAACATCGCAAATGAGATCTCCCTATTGGTTTATCGGAATTCTACTCAAGACTCACTTTTTGGATGCGGCGGAAACAGAACGGAAATCAAACTGTGGGAGTTTAAGCATGGAATATTTCCAAACTATATTTAAGAAAGCAGTACCGTGTCACGTTACCCCACAATTTAGCTGCCTACAGAATGGTTCCCCGACATTATCCATAAATACATGGACGAAGAGTGGACCACTGATCCCGCTGGCCACTTCGCGAATGTTCTGGGGGATATATCAGCAGTTGAAGCAAGGAAGTATTTTCGTGATTACGTGACAAGCTATATTGCGGCTAATTCACCCTACTACCTTTCCGACGCGGTCAACATACTTTGTGATCCTAATAGTGGTATCGTGGGGAGTCAGTATACACAATACGATTGCCAATGGGCCCTATTTTTGATCTCTAAATGTGTCTCAGGTATAGCCAACAACCCGTAGTAGGGCCTATTCCTCTATGAATTGGAAACATTTTTGCATACAGTTTTCTTGCCTTATCATTTCCTACATCTGCGTGCTTCATACCGAGAGTATCTCCTCATAGCCTAGCCATCTCCACGCACTTGTTGCCGGGCGGATTGTATGGAATCCAAGAATCGAGTATATGACTAATTTACGAGTTTAGAAAGCATACATGTGACTCGGTCCTCTATACATGCAGCGATACAACCAATTTTTCACATCATCACCACCGCATATCGATTGCGAACCGATTGAATCAATATACATGTTGAATATCATCCACCATTCTGCTAAGTAACCGATCGCCAATGTAACGCATCATCCAAGCTCTATATTGAGTCGCACATTGCGAGTATCAATACTCTCTGATAAGCCTTAATGCGTCTTACAGGCTGCAAGTACTCCATCTTCCTATCGACGCTTTCGACAGTATGATCGTCAATCCTTGATCGAGAATGCATCACTGTAGTCTCATCGGCTTTTCCTTCATCGAAAATATAGCGACTTCACATCAACACAGCTACAAAACACATTTTTCAATTATCATTTACTCTTTATACACTGTAAATGGATACGATCGGGTACTTCCCAATACCCATTCCAACTAAATGCCGACTTCTTCAACACTTTCTGCCAGATCTGGCGTCGGTAGATTCTTATAACTGTTCTCATCCAAAGCCATTTGCTCGAACTGCTTTGCATCAGGATCCAAATTGAGTTCTGGAAGAAAATCAAAATCGCTAAAAAGCCGTCGATCCGAATTGTTTCGTTGTAATTGCTGAACGCTGGAATTCGGTTGATGGTTGAAGCCACGCTCAATATCCGAAATCTCTTGGTCGGTGAATGCTTGTGGAAAGTTTGATGTGTCCGGTATTCCTGTAGGATCAACTGCAGTCTTTGGCCGGAAAGGAGGCGCCAATTCGCGCTTCCGTAGCTTTCCCCAATCGATCACGGAGAAAAATGGATGCTCCTGTATAATAGATGATACATTGTTATACAAACAAATTGGACAAGTAACTCGGATGGAATACGTACGAAAATCTCTGCATCACCAAGCTTTCCTGATCCCAGTCGCTGTGCTGGGTCACGATGCAACAATCGTTGGATCAGATCTCGGGCGTTGGGTGACAAATAGTCTGGAATTACTAAATGTCCTCGTAAAATGTTGTGAAAGAGCTGTTTTTTGTCGTTCGTGTAAAATGGTGGAAGACCGGTCAAAAGCTCGAATAAAAGCGCGCCAACGGAATACCAATCCAGCGCAAAACCGTGCCTAAAGTGAGGCACATGAGCACACTTTGATGGGAAAGACAACGCAAACGCACTTACCCGGATCTTGAGAGCATTTCAGGTGCCAGATACATTGGTGAGCCACAAAATGTGTTGGCAGAAGTGTGATCTTTGATCCCTTCTTTCGAAATGCCGAAATCTGTCAACAGACAATGTCCATCTAAATCCATGACCACATTTTCTGGTTTCAAATCGCGGAATACAATATTCTTGGAATGAAGATGTGACAGAGCCAAAACTATTTCGCCAATGTAAAAGGCTGCTTCTGCCTCAGTGAACGCTTTGCGTCGAGTGAGAGCTGATAAAAGATCTCCTCCACCGCAGTATTCCATAACCAAAAACAAACGATCTTTAGACTGAAACGCATAGTACAAAGTGACAATGTAAGGATGGTCGGAACAAGCTTGAAGTGCGGCTTTCTCCGTATGAATATACTGCGCTTGATTCTTTTGCACGATCGCTTGCTTGTTGTATGCTTTGAGCGCATACCATTGATCGCGATTAGAGCCTTTGCCTCGAACCAAATACACTTTTGCAAATGCTCCACGACCAAGAACTTTGACAAACTCGAAATCACGAGGCCCAAGCGCTAGATCTTTTTGGTACTTGTTCTTGAATGCGATATGTCGAACTTGCATGTCTGTTTCCTGCACTGTGGTTGATTTTGGAGGTTGTGATGGATTGGTTGCAGCCAGATTAGCACCACTGCCTAAAAGTACACGAACCGGATGTCCAATTGGAGACAAGTGCACTGGAAGAGATCCACTTGCATTAGCGACGTCAGTTTTCGCACCGGCTGCGATAAGCTTCTTTGCGATAGCGATGTTGGCAATCTCAGCTGACATGTGAATAGCTGCATTACCTTGACAATCTGTCATATTTGGATCAGCACCAGCGTTGACAAGCTCTTCAACACACTCGAGATTTCCAGCTTGTGTTGCCACATGTAATGGCGTAAGACTATCTCCATTTCTAACTGTGTGATCAGCACCGCGTGTGATGAGCTCTTTGACAGCTTTTGAATGATTCTTCTGAGCTGCAGCATGCAGGGCTGTTGTTTGGTTTATTCCAACTCCATTAACATCCACAATGTTGTCGCTCAATAAAGTTGCTATAAGGTGCCAATTTCCTACTTCGGCTGCATCAAAGAGTTGGATTTGTTTGTTCTTCAGATCGCGAAGGTCTAGAATCAATTTTGGCACAGCGGTACGTCCAGTACGCGCACTACCACTACTAATTCCACCCGGTACAACAGAAGCTGTATCTAAATTTGCTCGTCCACCATTCGTCTCCAATTCGTGAATGTATTGATCCTTCGTTGCGACAAGTTCGCGAAGCTGACGATTCTCTTCCAGCAACTGTTTGATCACAACATCTTTTGGCTCTGATGATTTATCTGCTCCTCGAACGATTTCATGTTCTTCCAGCATACTTGGACGTGTGTAATCTTCTCTAGCTACAGTGACATTCAATGCACTTGAGCTTGTGGAAGGATCCTGGAAGCTTCCACGCGTCTGATTGCGTTTCAACGCATTGATATGAGCTCGGATAGACTTGATCCAATCTTCAACCTCTTTAGCAGTGGCAGCCTGTGCAAACATCTTCTTTGAGGGTGTCCATATCTCAAAGCAGTTGGCTCGATCATCAATCAGACATTTCCGCACGAGCGAGTCCGATGTCAATTGTAATTCTCCTTTCAAATGAGCGACGTCATCCTTTGCCGTCGTAAAGAATCCACCTCCTTGCTTATAGTACGATAAATGTCCTTCTGCCAATACGAAAAATCGCTCTTTCCAGTTTGCAAACGCACCCATCGACGACATGGCACGTTTGGTCAGAAGACCGGTTTTACTTGGCACATAACCGGTATCGATTTCCGTGCGTGCATTACTGCTTGCAGAAAAAGAAGGCGATGACTTATACGTAGCAGTTGTAACTGCGATAGAATTCCTCGCGTATCCATTCGCATCGAGTAGTGATGATCCCGGTTGAGCATCCAAAGTAAGCGCGCTATCGTCTTGACTACTACCCCTCCTTCGGGTTCCTTTCGAACCAAAACGTACCCCTGATCGACTTGTTTCTAAGCGTGCGCCATTCCCGCCCACAGACGCCATTCCTCACGCTTTCCGTTTTCCGCAATGATAAACGAAATGTTATGTGCGGGGTTTCCCTTTCGGCCGTTTGTTTTTGTTTCTGCAAGAGTGTTGGTTTTAGTACGTGAATTTAGGTTTTATTGTCACTTGAATTCAGGTTTTTTTCCAACCTGACTTCTTTTTCACACTTTCTCTCCCAAGAAGAGAGCGAGTTAATTTTGGAGTGATGCTCGGTTCGAATTTATAAATTTATAGCTTTTGTAAGTTTGCTGACTCTGAGAATTGATATTGTACCCAAATGGATTATGTTTTGATACGTCGTTGCGCTTTGAGCACATACAGTTTTTCATTGCTACACTTTCTAGATAATACAATCTACAGCAGATAGAGTGACATTCAAGCTTATGATACGCTTAAATTCGCACCGTCGTGTCGAGGTCATCGCTCTGGAGAATCCGCATTATTTCATTTGGTCGATTCTCTTCAAGTACGATCATATACAATACCCCAGACGGCGACAGTAACCCCTGCATGGTACATACCAGTTAACAGAATAATGATCGGATAAGTTGCAGTTAACTTACCTTCACTCTGGGTAAGATGCGATCAATGACTTCTCGCCCAAGGACTCCACCCGCCCATGCGGCCTCAATCCCACTAAAATGCAATCAAAAAAGATATATACATACATATAGTCAGTTGTAACGTACTGTGATTTCACTTCGTGTGAAGGTGTGGGAACGTATGGCGGATTAAAAATGAGAACGTCAATACTTTGCTGCATATTAAACAGAATGAATGTTGCACGAATAATTTGAATAGTTTACCTCAAGTCGATGGTCGATACACTTCAATAGATCTGTGCGAATAACGTCGACAAATGGAATCTTATTAAGCGCTGCAGTTTGTGATGCGACAACCGTTGCTGTTGGATTGACATCTGTGGCTAGAAACAATGCATCGTGACCATTACGATGGAGTAGTGTCGCCAAATACGTGAAAATCACTCCTGTGCCGCAGCTATTCACAGCGTTATCATCTCCTTTTTGAGGAGTTTTTGCACCACGTACCCGATTTCAACACAAATGGTAGGGTGCAGAATTTCGAGAAAGGAACGTTCTTTCCTCAAAGCATCTAATAACAAATACGAGTCCTCTGCTGGCTCGTATACGTCACGACAGTACTTTGGCAAGTTATATGGAGGAACACAAGCAGACTCCATTATCGCTTTTTTATGTGAACCACTCTATTCTACCGATTTTATACATAATCTAAACACTATGTGGCACAACTCAGAGCGCCCCTAATGCTGCATCCCGCACGATTTCTTGCTGGCGTTTCTGGCTTTGTTTATAGCGAACAAGAACAGCACCGACGACCAATACGAGACAACCAACCGCCACTAATCCCGTGATCGCAACTGGAGAAATAGCTCCTCCCGTTTTAGTAAAAGCAGCTTGAGTCTGGACACTTTGTACTGGTGGTTCTATTCCTTCTGGTTTCTTTTCACTATCAACCTGCCCCGATCCATTCGGCTGACGAGATTTACTAAATGGCGACTCCTCTACCTTGGCTGGAGGACTCGACTCTTCTTTTTTCTCAGAGGGATTTGGCACTTCTTTCTTCGCAATTGGGTTACTTGCGTTTGGAGTGATGGGCGCAACGGTTTTTGGTGTTTGTGTGGAAGGTGACGGAGCGTTTACTGGAGCTTCTTTTCCATTACTTTGAGCTTGAATGGTTTGTAGCACATTTTTGTAATAAGAATTACTGAGTTTCTCTACCGGTATTTTGGCAATGTTTGTCACACAGCGCTGATTACCGATGGTACAAAGTCCTCCTGTATTCTTAGTACCAGATGGACAAGCACTCGCTTGGGCCCCATGCGTGTACCAGGGTCGATTTGCAGTGTTTGGCGCTCCATTATACACACAGACAACTGCAGCACTTTCTCCACAAATTCCATAACCACATCCAACCTGATTTGTTGTGGCCCACACTAAAAGCGAGTATGAGTCATAAAGTCCAGTTCCAACTCCAGCATTCTCCTTTGGATCAGGGAGTTTTTTGCTCAATTCCATGAGATTCTTTACACCCCATTCCTTCATCGCAGCGTCCACATAATCGACAGGGTCCTCGTGTTGTTCTAAAAGAATAAAATTCACTTGAGAAGTAATTGGCTTTGAGCAATTGTGTGCGAGATTGCCGGCTTGAGTTTCTAAACTATTACTCCATGACACACATTTCATGTCACTTGCTGCATGAAGGAGCGCATTCACGCGGAAAAATGCAAGACGCTCAATCCAATAGGCTTTTGCTAATTCAGGAAACTGTTGCGCATTGACTGAAAGTCTCGGAGAACTGACTAGAAGTAAGTATACGTGTGTTATCGACTTCATTGACGCAATTTGTGAATCGCAGATGGGAAGCGCAAATAGAGTACTGACACTGCGTTCACAACTTTTCATGCAAACAGACAAAGTGTGTCCGAGAAAATCCTCTAAATGACGTGGCTATGATCGATCGTGTCATTTGAAATGGAATTGTGTAAAAACAGTGTGAAATACGTAAAATGAGGTCAAAATTCTATTTCAATTCTAGTCATCAAATTTGTAGGAATTAGATGCCATAGAGATACTGCCGCACATATAGGTGGAACGCTTCTTTTTATTCTTTTCACGTGTGAAATCCTTTCCACGCACTTTGGAGAGAACTTGATTCGCTTTACTTCCTACACCAGAGTTACCAAACTTGGCGTCGTCTATCATAGACAGAGGAGAGTCAGATATAGTAGAGAGTGCAATAGAGACTTACAGCTATTATCACGAAGTGAGTCGTGCGCAATTTGGGGAGACCAGACTTCTCTATCGACACGCTGGAAAGGAGCGTTGCTGATAGAATTGCATCCGGAAGAGAGACCTATCGGTGCCATAAGATTTTTGGGAGCCCACTCTAAGGCGGCTGCAGCGGCTAGAAGACGACGCGATACTTCCATATGTTCAGATGGGGTCTTTGGGGAATATGAGCCTGAGCCTGAGCCTGAGCCTGATGAACTGGAATCGCTGGAGCTACTACTCGATGACTCGCCTTTTGATGAAGCGTTTGAAGGAACCATTTTCCGCTTCTTTTTCTTTTTGCTTGACTCTTTCGGCTTTGTTGATGATAAATCTCTTTTGGAGCCTATTTTGGGTTTCTTTTCGCTCTCTTCATTTGAATCAGACGACGAACTTGAAGATGACGATGAGGACGAGGATGAAGAGACTGATGTTAATGGCGTAGAGGCTTTCTTTGGTTGTTTCTTGGAAATAGATTTTCCTTCATGTGAAGGCTTTTGAACGGTCACGACTTTGGTCTCTGATTCTGATTTTGAGGATGAATCCGATTTCAAGGATCGTTTGGCTTTTCTGCTACTTGTATCAGCCAAACCTGATTTGTCGGTATCACTTTCCGAATCGGAAGACGAGTCCGAAGACGATGAGGAGCTTGCATCTTTACTTTCAGATTTAGTCACTACTTTCACCTTTGCAGCGACATTGGCTTTCTTCTCTGAATCTGATTCTGAATCAGATGACGATGATGAAGACGAATCTGAATTGGGTTTATCCGTGTTGCGTTTATCGCTCGCTTTCTTTGCGTTTGAAATGGATACAGCCGCTTTAGCCTTCTTTCCCCCGTCTGATTCTGATTCGGAAGACGATGAAGGAGACTCCGCCTTGCTTTGTTTTGTATCGCGCTTTTCACTCGCTTTCTTTTCGATCGGTTTGAACGCGTTCGGTGCGTTCTTTTTAGACGCATTCCCTTTGACCTTTTTCACTACCTTTTCTGATTCTGATTCTGATGAATCGCAGGAAGAAGAAGAAGAAGAACTTTCCGTAGCGACAGCCACTTTTTTACCCGCTTTGCCCGTCTTTTTGTTTGCTTTCGCTTTGTTTACCGTTTTCACACCAACTGATTCTTTCGACAAATGAGTGTCAATCTTTGAACACAGATATATCTCATACATTTCAAGCAAATTGTGTTTCCATTTGAATGGAGCTGTTGTATCCTACAAAGCGAATAGAAATTCGTCAAGGGCCAATGTATGAAGCACTTCAACTACACACAAACCAATTTTGCTTCCTTTAGAAATTGCGATGCGCTCTTCCGTAAGCCACAGTGCAAAAGGTATTCGTGTACAATCGGATACAAATCACTGGCGACTGCGAGCGTCTTCTTCCGCTTGACGACGCTGTCGATACCCATAACACGAATGTTGTCGGAACCAATTAAAAGTATTGTAACGTAAAATTCAGTTTAGTGCGCTTTAATCATATTTGCCAATCAAAAAAAATGACTCGAGCTTTTTTCAATGCCGATAGGCCAAAATAGAAAATCTAGTCTCTCGTCATTCCCGTTAAAATATTATATTTCCCGCCTTTTATTTGGCGCCTACAACATTTCGCCTACACCCACCCTTAACAATCAATCATATTTTCAGAATATTCACGTTTACAAGATTTACGCCACAACGGGCTAGGGCTGTTTTCGAGAGCAGTCAGACAAACCGACCAATAGTAAAACTAAGTGATTTCAACGCACTAAACTGGTCGGTGGCAATTCCCGAATATCTGAATCGAAGCTGAGCTTGAAAGCAACCAATCCGAGGGAAACTTTATTAAAAATGTGCATCAGATGGTCGGCGAAAGTGGCTATTCGGAGATGTGTCCAGTTTTACGCCTGCTTTTGTGAATCAAATTTTTTGGTGATTTTGCTTTAGCCTACCGTTTCGCGCACTTAACTGAAAGTTTATTTCACCGCAAATATGGTTCTGTTTTTATGGTTCCATTATTCTGGTACAATTAATTTTAATCACAGTATCGTACGGTACTACTTTATTCAAAATTATGACTGCAATTGTTTCAATCGCGCTTCAATAATTCCCAGCATGACACCAGAGGGAAATGAAGACGACGATGATGTCGATAATGTGGATGAATGGGTCGAATTGCAAGGTGACAGAAGCGCACTATTCTCCGCTTCGCACTCGATCGTATCAGAATCGTTCCATCGCAGAGATTCGTTCCAAGAAATACCGATTTTCATGTCCCATACCAGCCCATCGACCAATTTGTTCCAATCACTTTGATGCTCGCGTTCAACCCGTTTTTGTCGTGTGTACACACAAAGACGCAGGCGAGTATTCTGCCTCAAAATCGGAATCAAAAGCATACAAAACGCATCTTTTACTTCTTGCGTCATATTGTCCAATAACATCGAGTTTGGATTTCGTCCAAATTCCTCCAAAGATTCCGTCGAAACCTTATTTAGCCAACGATGCACACGCGCTTGCTTCTTTCGATCTGTTGTCCAATTCTGCAGAATCATCATACACTCTTGCGACTTGATTGTAAATGGTGGAACTGGAGGCAATTCTTCTTCGTAATCCATTTGGTACACATTGTGAGGATGCCATTGGTTCACAAGTCGCAACAAAATGTCTTTTAAATAAGCCAATGGGCGTTTCCCGCGTGAGAGTTCGATTAGGTACGGTTCACTCGCTTTCACTATTGCATGAGACCACTTTAGTAGTGGCCAAATCGATCGAGTGTCCACATCATTTATTTGAATAGCGTGGTCACACAACGTTCGGATAAGATGTTTGTGCGATTGGAATAAACGAATGACAGCTTTTGCATCTTTGAAAAGCGTTTGCAGCAGAGGAATGCGGAGGCTGAATTGTTGAATCGTGTGCATGGGATCTGATTCTTTACATATCTCAGAGATTGGATTCTCCTGTGAAGATAAAAGCTGACGCTCCAAAGACTCTGTGCGAACTTCCATAATCGATATCGCGTCAATGTGTTCGACACTCAATTTCTCGAGCGATTCGGTGGCTTCTATCCACTGTGTTCGTAACGATTCTTCTTCTACTAATAAATCATTTTTTTCGTCCAATACCAATTCCAAATCCTCTTGTAATGTGCGCGTTTCGATGTTCCACTTTTGACAAATATCTTTCTGTTCACGTTGAAAGCTTTCACATTTTTCGTTTGCATCATAAAGTGCGTTTCGCAATTGAGAATTTTCACGTTTCAAAAGTGTCATTTCATTCGTCAATTTTTCGTGTTCGCTACTCACACGTGAGAGATGCTTTTCTACTCGATGCGACTGCCCTTGTAATTGCTTGATTGTACCAGTCAACCGTTCCTCGTTTTCCATAGATTTAGTCTCACTCGCATATCGTTTCTCCATAACCGCACACTTTTCTGATAATGTGTAAACTTCTTTTCTCAACGTTTTTGACTCGGACACACTCACACATTTTTGCTGTTCACTCAAGAGTATTTTCTGTCTGAGATCCTCAAAGACCATTTGATTTCTCTCCTTTTCTTGGACATGTTTGCGACTCTTTGCGAGTTTTTCCCTCTCTTCTTCAAGAGAAATAACGCGCTCTTTCCATTTTGAGGTTTCTAATTCCATTTTTCGCCAATTCTGAGTCAAAATCTCCTCCTTCCTACGATTTTGCTTCAAATTGTCCTCCAAATTGGCGTTTTCCTGCTTACATTCTAGCAGTGTTTGCAAGATTTGCATCAATTTTCCCTCACGGTCCTCCACCTTGCATAATAACTGCTCTATGATTCGCTTGTATGCACTATTCCCTCGACTAAGTTTCGTATTGACTTGCTTGTATTGAGTCAATTGGATTCGATGCTGCCAAATAAGTTCTTGCTCGCGACTAAGTGCGTTTTGCTCCCACCGTTTCGCATGCGATTCGAGATCTGATAATTGCATCACGTTTGAGTGCTTGGACGCATTCAGCTGTTCCAGTAATTGGGCACAAACTTGCTTCAGCTCAGCTTGCTCCTGTTGAGACTGAAGAACGCGAAATTCACTTTGGAGAAGCTGTTGTTGCATTTCGTTTATCTTCTCAGCGTTGCACTCCTTCTCACGATGTAACTGTTGCTTCATTTGATGACATTGTGCCATCAGTTCCTCAGATGCGATCAGATTGGGATCAGATTTCAAATGGAGAAATTCCAGTTCCTGTAATTCTGAGTCTGAGTATAGATGATCATTCTGATTCGAATCGAATGAGTCGTCCAGGTGTTTAGAATGGCGATAAGGACTACCATACGCTTTCTTTTCGTGTTTATGTACATGCTGGATATCACTGGATGCCGTTTTCGTGTTGGATACATTAGAAGCAGTTTCGATCACATCTGAGTCGGAGTCTGATTCCAGTGAGCCACCAGGTGCTGTCATGGCTGAATCTCGTGCCTGTATTGCTGTAATGTGCTGCTGTAACTGAGAATTCTTTTCCTTTTCTTCACGCAGCTCACGTTGTAGAATGGACAGCGCTTGATACGCTTCACGAAGTTCTTTTCCGAATAACATTCCGTCTGAACTTTTTCGAAAAAGGCGTTCTTATTGAGCCGCACTTTTTATTTCGTTTAAGTACTTTTACTCGATATAGTAACGATTAACTCACAAATGAATACTTCGAGAATATGATATTTACAAACGGTATAATCACGTAAATCATTTATAAAATTAAGACTAGACTCGGACGAATCAGACGAATGAGACCTAGAGAGCCGCAGCCAAAGTGTTTCCTGCGAGTAAATCATCCTCTTGCTTTCCACTCACTAATTTCTTGGCTTCTGCATGAACAATTAGTCACCCATCCTTCTAAAACAAAGTGCCACGTACCGCATTGTTCCTTTGCGCCACTTTTGGCGTTTAATTGCTCTTCCAATTGCAAATTGATTTCGATCAAATTATAAACCAACCGTAGCAATCTATCAATGGTGAGGAAAAACGAGCACTTGCAGTAAATAGTGATACACACGTACAACATTAAGAACAGCGTGAATCCGGTGATGCATAAATCGCGTTGCGCTGTTAGATGCCGTATGCGCAGGCCATCACTAAGCACCGTCTCCTGCCGATAGCTCCAACATGTGTTAAGATTTGCTGTTCATCGGCTCTGTTTACATCTCAATCCAGCGACATTCCAATACGAAAAACGTACACAAGCATAGAATAGTGATAAGCGCGAAGACCACGTTTCTGTTCACGAAACCCACTAAGTTCGAAATCACGTTGACAAATTGTCAAATGTACACTCACACAAACACCGCGACTGAGTAATTATTCCGCACTTCATACGACACAAACTGTACACAATGTTGTGCCATTCGATTTCCATACGGAATACTCAGCAAAATACTAATTAGCGCTTCGGCTCCCAGGATGGCAAGCAATACATAATTCAGTAACATTCCTTTAGTCTTTGATTGAATGAATCACAACTGGAAGAAGGAGTTGTCAAAAGCCTCTCGGTATCCCTGAGACATTCCACCGTCGCCGTCGGTCTCAAGTGTCTCAAAACATCACATAGTGAAAATTACAGGATCGGCTCTTTTCTTATCAAAAATTAGCATTATAACCCAGCTCTTACTCTTCCTTACTTTTTGCGTACGCTTTTCTCTGCGCGACTCTCGCTGCACGTTGTTGGCGAGAACGTTTCGCAGGTCGTTTGTACTTTTTGTCAAACTGCATCTCCTTCTTAGGAGCGCGCGAAGGATCATCACGAATGGCTTGATGCACTTTAGTGTACAAATCTTCCATGTCATCTGGGTCGATTTCAGCGTTCACGTAACCCGCATATTGCGACTTCAACATCTCTGGATCATCTTCTGCCAACTCCTTCATGTGATCACTGATGTGAATGCCAAAAATTCGGTCACGGTGAACTTCCGCATCGTACTTATCGCTTTCACGATCGTACCCTGGGAAACGCTTCACACTGTGGGGAATATCCAAACCGGCGTCGATTGCTCCCTTAAGTGCGCCGAACACACGGTTTCCCGTTGTGGTTGTACGTAAGCCAACGTCCAGATAGCAGCGGAAAGGACGACCATCGTCTGCCACTTCACTTACGTAGTAAGTTCGCCCGTTTGATTCGGTTTTCACAACTTCACCATCGACTTCAGTGTTTCCTTCGTACTTTTCATCGAGACCGAGCGTTTGGAGAACGCGTCGACCAAGCAATAAACCTGTTGCGTAGGCGGCCGAATAGTTTTTGAATCCGACTTTAAGTCCGTAACGAGGCAACTCGGTGGATGTTGCTTCTGCTAGAATCTTGTCACCATCGATTTCCGCATACGCAATTTGACAGATAACTCTAGTGTTGGTAATACGAACCACTAAACGGTACTTTGGTGAGTTGTATTTGTTCTTATCTTGCGTGATAAGTCGTTTTCGGGCACGGTAATCCGTTTTACCTTCACGACGACGGCGATATTTGACTTGATAACGTTTGAAATACGCCTTGTTCTTGGTGACCTTAACGAACGGCATGGCAAAGTAAGAAAAGAGCGCAGAATGAAACTGTTTGCAGCCACTAAAAGCGTTGCGATTTTGCAGCTGGCCATTGCGAACTTAAGGTTTGGTACGTTTGATCGTTTGGACTTGATGATTGGATGACATCCGTAAAGGAGTAGGTGAAGCAGTGGGTGGTGCGCAAAGAAAACTTAGTAAGTTGATTGGGCGCAGACAAAAATGGTAGGAAGTTTTGCCACCGTTGCTTACGCGCTCATTTACTTACGACACTTGTGTTCACTATAGACTTTTACCCGATTTGTAACGATTGGACGTGTTGCACTAGTAAATTACGGACCAGACTGCGGCAAGATCGCCACAATCATCGATGTATTGGACGAAAATAAAGCACTTATAGATGGACCGGAATCAGTAACCGGTGTCAGACGTCAAGTGATTCCATTCAAACGACTTGCATTGACTGATCTTGTCGTCCAAGTCCCTCGTCAACCGCGTGAGAAAACCCTAAAGCAAGCTCTGCAGAAAGGATCGATCGTGGAGAAATGGAACAACACCGCGTGGGCAAAGAAATTGAGTAAAAAGGTTACTCGAGCTCAGTGCAACGACTTTGACCGGTTCAAGACGATGATCGCAAGAAAACAAAAATCGACTCTTATTAAGAAGTCATTGGCTGCTTCTCGCAAAAATTAAGACGACTCGTGTTAAGATCGAACTTTTGTTAAGTTAGTGAATACAATAAGGGGACAAGTCAATCTTCTCGTGTACCAAATCTCACACTATACACGACTGTTGAATCATATCACATCCAAGTATACAAGACGTGCTGACGCGACGCTATACTTGTCTACGCAAAATCATGTGATTATATTTTGTAATGATTTGTCGTAGAAATCCTATTTTGATTGGCGGATCCTGCTGCGCCTTATCAAATTACCTTTTTGGTAACAAATCCCAATCAATACGAAATGTGTGATTTGCATATCAAGTTGAACAGTCGATCCCTCAAAGGGCAGAACCTCAAAGCCTCATCAACGCCACCTCAACAATCAAATAACAGAAACTTGAAAGTACAGTAACAGTGATGGCAACCGCTCACAAGGCTTTTAAATGCTTTTCATATCTGATTTTTAAAGTGATAAGACGGACCCACGCCAAGAGACTTTGATTAAGGAAACGGGTTGAGGCATTTCTCACTGCACTCAACGTCAAAACGTGTCGCGAACTTTCACCTCGCTTCTTTTTCCCCGCGTCTCACATCTTGACAAGCGGATTGAAGAATACACAACTTGCATGCACATGTCAAATGCTTCGACCACATACTCCAACTTTATGTTCTCCATTGCAGCTTCTACGCCATCATCGCCACCGAATCAAACAACCTTTCTCAATAGACCCGACGCGCAACCAGTAAGCGGACCAGCTCACTGTATACTCACAAACGCGCCCAATGAACCGTATACTGTATACACGACCGCACCGTCTGAGTGTGAGACACCTCACTCAACCTCACAGTCAAAACCGAGATCGTGTCCCCTCACGTCACCAAACGTCAAACTTATAGCGCCACCGAAACATTCCACTTTGCGTAGTTCTAAGCTTCACTCAAATGACGCCTCATTTAAAAAGAAGGGGACGCGAAGAGGCACACTCAATGCGCGAGCCAAAAACATCTTAAAAGCGTGGATGTTTTCTCCAGAACATTTCATTCATCCGTATCCGAATGAGGAGGAAAAAGAAAAATTGGCCAATGAGACGGGAATTGATATGAAACAGTTATCAAACTGGTTTACAAATGCACGAAAACGGTTATGGCAACCCGTATTACGTCAGTCGGGAGTTGAAGTAAAACGGTTCTTATCGACGGGTCGAGGCGGCCCGCGAGGTGGAAACCCATCTTTGGATCTTCCCACACAAGCCAACACTTGTCCCATACCTTTGCAAACTCCGGCTCATTGCGATTCGTCCTCGATTCAAGATACCACACCAAATTCGGATCACAGCGACGAGCCCGTAATTGATGTATCTCCACCATCAATTACTCCCAACCAATCCTTCTCTCATGTGGTCACACCACATACAGAAAATCACATCTCATCTTTTACTCATGTACAAACAGCAAATTCGGACAGGGCCACTATGACAACTCTCTATGTACAAACACCAAATCCGGACAACCGCATGGAATGGAGCAATTCCGCGCCAAAGCTCGCGTGGAGCCCAGACAGCGGTATCAACATCCTGAATCGCAAGCACAAGCGTCCGTTGACACGTCCCTTAGCACCCATTTCCGAATTGATATCGCGAAACGAAATGGATCTCGAGCCAAGAAATCCACAAATCCATTCCCTTGACTTAGCCGAGTGTTTCTCCACCCATCGATCCAATACGTCACAAGTGAGAAAGAATGAAAATTGTGATCGATTCCAAGACTTGGAGGTATTGGCAGTTTGCTCCTTACTTCGTCTAAACCAACCATCCATTCCAGTATCCCATTATTGCGATAGAGTGTGCAATGAATGATATTCAATAAACCATTTCGTCGTATTACAAAGAATTTGTATTGGTTCGGCGTTCAGATTTTCTTGCCAGGAAGCGTGCTTTAGCCGCAGCAATGACATCTTCCTTGCTTGGTTTCTCTTCTTCTCTGAATTCAGCGGATACAGGCTTATCCACTACAGGTGAGTGAGTTTCAGACTCCATTTTCACCTCAAGCTTGCGTTTGACTCCAGTACTATCAGTTGTTCCATCAACTTCTTTCACTGTATACGCACTCGTAGCGGCTTGAACGTCACCACCCAAAGCGATATTTTTCGTAGTGAGATTCGCATAGAACGCAGCCATTCCTTCTTCTCCTCGTAATCGAACATCTTGAGCCTTTTCTTGTTGTTCGAGTCGCTTGTCTTCCAACTCCCATTCCTTCCGTTCCATAAGTATCCGTTTGTACGACGCAGATATCAGCTTCTCTTTGCCTCCATATTCCTCATCTTCTTCCTGTCTTTCGCGTTGTAATCGTCGCTCTCGAATACGCTCATGTTCCATTTCGCGAATTTTCGCTTTTTCCATAATTGCGTTAATATACTTTGGTTTCTGTTATAACACGTTAGATTGCAGTTCAAAAAGGTGATTGGTGTACCTTTTGTGTGGAGGAAAGCTTCTGGAAAGAAGACGAAGCTTTAGGAGCGTGTATAGTGTCGTAGACACCGTCATAATCGAAAATGGAAGGATCTTGTGCAAGTGCTTCTTCTTGGAGGCGTTTATGGTGAGTTGCGGTTGATTTTGTGACCGGTATCGTAAACTTTCTATTTTTGAGAGAGCGCGGGGAGAGATTTCCCGTACTTTGCGGGGAAGTAGTGTTGTTGGTACCATTGGGTTTGGTTGCGTCGAATGGTTTGAATAAACCAAATTGTTTTTCGCTTTTTGACGGCTTTTTTTTCGGTTTTGTGGCAAATTGCATCCGGAAGCTCATTTCGATTGCGAAAGAGTACCGTACTTGACGTCATTGTTGCGATCAGCTTAAGTACGATACGATTCCGACGTCAAATTCAAATATTTCACTCGTACGATGCAACGCTTTCCGAAAACGCTACGTGCGACGCTTTGGAGGCCACTTTCCCTCCGTAGAGTCAACACCCTCCAAAGAGTTGATCTAATACAGCATCGACACGTATCCCGTTCTTGTAACCGAACGTATTCCTCTTTATTGTCATCTCAACGCGGTCTTCTATCAAGGCCTTATGACCGGATGTATTCTACTGAGACTATCAATGTTCCTTCTATGGGAGATTCTATATCAGAAGGCACGGTAGTGGAGTGGGTAAAACAGTGTGGGGAATTCGTAGAGCAAGATGAAGTGATCGTCATCCTAGAAACCGATAAAGTGAGTGTGGATGTACGCTCTCCGGTTTCCGGTGTTTTGGAAAAGCAATTGGCCACCATCGACCAAAATGTCAATGTTGGCGCACCGTTATTTCAGCTGAATACCGATACGGATCGTTCGGTGGAAAACGATCCAAAATCCAGCGAATCTAAACGGAATCAGAATCAGAATCCTGAACCATCTACTCAGAATCAAAAGTCCGCTCAGGATTCGAATCAGAATTCTCAGAAAAGGAAACCGACATTGCATGAGGGGGAAGTCGTACGTGTACCCTCCATGGGCGATTCTATTTCCGAAGGAACTATTGTTCAGTGGGTCAAGGAGAAGGGCGATCACGTCAAAAAAGATGAAGTGGTTGTGGTCATCGAAACGGACAAAGTGAGCGTGGACATTCGATCTCCGAAATCGGGTATTCTTGAAGAGATGCTGGCCAAAGTGGATGAAATGGTGCAGATTGACGCTCCTTTGTTTCGAATATCGCTTACAAACGATCCATCATCATCTGAAAAAGTACACCAAACACCCAAACAAAGCGCCCCGCCAAAGACCAACACACACTCTTCTCCTAAAGCACCGGAACCAAAAGCAAAAGGTCAGAGCGCTTCTATTGAAAAGGAAACGGTGAAACCATTGTACCAAACACCACAACGTACCACTCGTCGTGAGAAAATGAGTCGCATGCGAGTTCGTACGTCAGAGCGCTTAAAAGAGTCACAAAACACCGCTGCAAGTCTCACAACCTTCCAAGAAGTGGATATGACCAATCTGATGCAACTACGCAAGCAATATAAAGAATCCTTCGAGTCTAAACATGGCGTTAAACTGGGTTTCATGTCGGCGTTTGTGAAAGCTGCTTCTCAAGCTCTACTCTTCGTTCCCGGTGTGAATGCGATGATTGACGATGAGCGACAAGAGATTGTCTATCGTGACTTTGTTGATATGAATGTGGCAGTTTCAACACCGAAAGGATTAGTTACACCAGTTATCCGAAATACCGAGTCGTTAAGCTTTGCAGAAATTGAAAAACAGTTAACAGAATTAGCGGATCGCGCGCGTACGGGAAAAATCACACTGGAGGAAATGACTGGTGGAAATTTCACAATTTCAAATGGCGGTGTATTTGGGTCTTTAATGGGTACGCCAATTATCAATCTTCCTCAGTCTGGGATTCTAGGAATGCATGCGACTAAAATGCGTCCTGTTGTGGTGGATGGAAAGATTGTGGCACGACCGATGATGTACTTGGCGCTTACGTACGATCATCGCATTATTGACGGGCGTGAAGCTGTTATTTTCTTAAAGTTTATAGCGGAAACGATTCAAGATCCGACCAGAATGTTGTTGGATTTATAAACTTAATAATAAGTGCGAAGAGGGTAAATAGGTTGCAGTTTGGCGTTCACTGGGGAATTGTATGAGTGGGGGTAGGGTCTGTGATACATAAATGCAACTGAAGAATACTAAGGTATCGCACTTAAGAATTAAAGAACGTGATTGGAAATTCATTCGTTTCATTTGGAGATACTATGCTGCTAAATTATCTCATGTTTTGGCTCATGTGCGTGGAGGCATTGGTGTGTCTGCTATTGAGCTTACCCTTTGGAAAGACTGTCGCGCAAAAGACAGTACAGTTCTTATCGTATCATTTGGGAGGGAAGAATTCCATCGCCACAAACACTGCGTACGTACCGCTTCGATGATACGAATCTCATTGCCTGAATTTGTGTTTGTACACTAGAAATATCATACTTGCAATTGTGATCATTTTATTTTTGTGTACGTACACTATTTGCAACGGCTCTATCAAAACTTATCATTTTTGTAGCAAATGCGCACACATGCGCAAGCTATTACACTTCCGATGTGATGTTGAGTGATGGTATGCGCATTCGATTGCTTACGGCACAACGTGATCTATACATCACTGGATTCAGCCTCTTCCTTTTCTTGTACGTTTGCATAGAATCCCATCTTCTCGTACTTACACTATTTTAGGCTTTTGCGTTTGGTGTACCACTCCATTGAGACCAATATCCATCTGGCTAAGAGCTTGCAAGCTATGCGGAAACAAGCAGAAGGAGCGTCTGCAGGGTACAAAACTCTCCTTGAAGAGCAAGAGGTGGCTAAAGTCAAATTGCAAAAGCTTACGGCTTTGGTCAAAACCGATACAAGCGGCGCCCAAGAGCCTTCGGAAGGCGATGGGAAACCGATTCTGGAGCGATTATTGGATGAAAATAGCATTTTGCAAACGCGATTACAATTGGTAGAAAAAGAAAAGGAGCAAGCGAACCGTCAAGTTGAGATATTACAAAAACAGGCAAATGGTCAGAATTCCGCGTTCATGCAATTATTGGAAGAGAAAACGCTGTTGGTGACAAAAGACACAGAAGAAAAGCTGTTGAAGAAGGAAGAAGTCATCCGCAAGCAAGAAACGGATCTGAAAACGCTGGAACAAGAAAGAGACTCGCTCAAGAGTCAAATTCAAGACTACGATTTCATGTTTGCAGAAGCACGAAAGAAAGCGGAATAATTACATTTTTGAACAATGTCATGATGAGGCACTCAAGTGATACAAAACGAGGATTACTGTAATGTTGACGCCTCCCACTTTGTTGTAATTTGACAAAATCGACACTTTTTGACGAATAATTGCATCGCCCGCTGAGTGAATCCGGTACACAGGGACTCTTGTTGAGTGACTGACGCAAACACTTGAACTTCATATTGTGAGTCATTATGGCACACTGTCCCGCAGTCTAAATGTAAATCCCTTAAAACGATCGCTTTCTTGCGTTAGTGAACCCAAATGTATATCGCATTAGTCATCATCTTTGAGGTGACTTTAGTCACCTCCAAGTCCCTTCATTCGTCCCATAGTCAGTCCCAATATATCATTTTACGGAGCCAACAGTCAAGAGGGAATATAGAAGCATTCTACTCAATCTAATCTATCTCCTCATTTATCAATTTTCCTCCCGAAAGTAAAATGTGGAAATATATCATCGCATTCTTATGCACAGCGCTTCTTACGGATGCGTTTGGAGACAACAATCCAGCGCAATACGACAACGCAGCGGTTGAGCAGACGCTACAGAATAAAGTCGACCCAAGCGTGCAGACTCACGCGATGCATGCGCCTTCACTTTGGTTCTCAAAAGAGTTTTCTGGAATTTCCCTCAATGATGGATCCTTATTGAGGCACCCATCTTTCCTCACTCGTGTGAAGAAATTCGTGAAAGAACACTTTCCACCGGATTTCTATCGTAATGCGCCGGAAGAAGGCGATATGGAAACGTACATGAAAGGACTCTTGCAGTCCACTCGACAGTACATGGAGCGAAGATTCCCAGGGTTTCCTTTTGATCGGTTTTTGGGAATGTTTCACTCGGAAAAGCAGCCGTTCGTTGTCAAGACTCTTTACACGATGCACCTCATCTTTCTTAGCTACTTGATTGGGTTAAAACAAGAACATTAATTACACTAATTCACGTAAATCACCGCTTGTCGTTGCACATCTGTTAACTGTGTGGGCTCATGGTTGCCTTGTGATTCTGTTACGTAAGTTTACAATTTCATCAGTTCAAATAGTTCAGAGGTAACGCATTAGGTGCGTTTGCAACAAACGTACCTTACATACGCTGACAGTATGATCGGATTTTCGTTTGCCTTTCAACCCGCATGTGCAGCTGCATTCGCTTCGTCTCCAGGTGTGCATCGCGAAGGGCGCAGTGCGGATACGGAATGATATACACAGTTTGTGCGCAGTAGCGGCTGCTCTACGGAGAAACACTGCAGTCTTTGCGTTCTTGTCTCATGATTGGCTTGTATATAACATCCTTCAACATGACACCAGCACCTCACGATCATGATTGGTTAAAAGGTGGTTGCACTTCCTCCATGTTGCATCTCTTTGCGTGAGTGGTACCGCATACGAAGCGCCGTCAGCTAACTTCCCACTCTTCATCGTATAAGACAGTTTCAATACTCAACCCATATCAGAGTCAAAGCGCCTTAACAGCCTCCGAATAAAGTACGTATGAATATTCAAAGGCTTTCAGGCAGAAAGTGAACCTTTTGACTAAAAAAGTGAAAACAATCCTCAGACGTACCCATTCACTACAACTTATCAAAGTTATCAGAATGGCTACGAAGTCAAATCTTTTCCTCCTTTCGACGAAGTGCAAACAGCCAGGAAGCGATTGAAATATTGCCGAGTGGCAGGAAGGCAGCTTTATTTCCTCCTCATCCATTCTCACTCTCCAATTTCCATTCTCCAACTCGCATCTTCTCGACAAACCAACGGGCCAATGAAGACCGTTTTCTCCTCAATCCTCTTTTTAGTTATCCTCCCTTCCATTTCCGGTCGCACTGAACAATACGAAATTACTGCCTCACAACAAATTATGGAGGATCGTGTGGATCCTAACGTTCAATATCACTCAAAACTCGCACCAATGATCTGGTTCCACAAAGAGTTTCCCGATTTCGAAATGCCCGACTTGAAACACGGAAAACTCATTAAAAAGATCAAAGCGTTTGTTGCCAAGAAATTCAAACCGGAATTCATCGCTGAAATTAAAGAAGAGCATGATATTAGCGTGTACATCCACGCTCTATTCGACTCTGTCAAAGCTCGTGTTGAAGAGAAGCACCCGGGATTCCCATTTGCGGGCTTCCTCATCTTTGAGAAACACCACGGACTCTTGGAAATTGTTATCAGTCTTTTGTATATCATTTTCCTCATTTTGTTGAGTATACTCGGACTCGTGATTGAGTCGTAAGGACATTGATGGATTGATGTATGAGTGCATCGTGAACGCGTCGACGCGTAGAACAGTTGTTTTGTCATTTTTTGCTGGTTGAAAATATATTTTTGTTAAAAAGAATACTTTGTTTGAGGAAATGAGCGACATGAGTGACCACCATCCCGGCTCTTTTTTTTCTGGCTATCAAGCATCCGGAGCGAGTGTGTGGTGGCCCTAAAATGCCTTTCGCAGAGTGTCGGAAGACAACAACAACTATACGAACACGCTTTGCTTCATATTTGAAAATAATATGGTGACGGTTGTTTTACTTTGAAGACTGATTACAGCGAAAGAGTGTTTGTCACAAGATCTTTGAGAATGAATTGGTCCCTCCCCTATCACACACTCATCCTATTCACGACCAACTACATGTCGCAGCTGTACCGCGCTTTGCGTCAGGCCGTCAGGTCCCATATACAGTTCGGAAAATTCTAGTATATCTCGCTACGATTAGCTCATTGTATGTTATCCATGACAGTACCACATGTTTTCTAAATTGTATCGTCAAGTGTGGATCAGTCTGTATCATGGATTGCAGCCATCAGATAGGGAAATGATGGATGGTATCTTAAACTCGTTTCGAGATGACAAACCGATTGATTCAATGACCAGAGATGGTACAATTCATAAAACGACTGAAATAGGTCACAATTGGTGTGCATGTCAGAATATACCGAAATATTCAATCGGCTGTGTAATAGAAATCGACAAGCTCGAGTCCAAAGCGCCAAGTACTATGCAAGAAGAGACCGTATCTTGTACGGAACACAGCTTGATGAATTTATTACATAACGATATTGATCGAATGTTACACTAGGCCACAATGCGGACCAATGCTATCAGAAAGAAGTGGCCAAATTGATACAAAACATTCGGTGCGTAACACTGCAAACGTTCTTCGCCGTTAAACGAAATGTTAATAGCAGACACGAACACTCCCAAAAACACGGTATTTTGATAAAACATGAGACAGAGAAATCGATGGACGACCAACTGAAACTGACGGATATCAGTATGTGCGATAATGATTTTGAGGACCTCAAACGACGTGTGAGGATGCAGGAAGCCTCCAGACGGTACCGAAAACGTAAAAAAGTACGTGTCACATTGAAATATCTATAAATTTGTATGAAACTCAAACAGAAGGACTTTAGGCCTCTACACGAAGCCAACGAGAAGAACTGGAACGTCTAAAAACAGAACTTTGCGAGCTACAACGTCATACAGAACGGATGGAAGGCCCTGAGGATTGGAAAAGGTTACGGAATACCGAAAAAAGAATGCAAGAGGAGCACAAGAACACTACGAAAATCAGAAAGCTGATTCGAGCTTTACGAGTAGCACAACGAAAGGAGAAGAATATCATTCAATCGATTGGGACGCTAATTTAAGCATACAAATAGATTTTATGATTTATTACAATTATGTGCTGTTGGCGGGACGTCCCGTCGATGACCCGACTACGTCCCGCATCCGATCGTACCATGGTACAATAGATGTATGGTTCTTCAAATCTTGAAAAGTGGCTAATGTTTCAATGGACCGAAGCACGCCAAAGACTGTAATATCAGCCAGATTGGGTTGTTCACCCCCAAGGAATGCTTGATCGTCTACAGCTCGTACCCACTCATTAACGGCATCATACAAGACTTGACGCTCTTCTTGGATCCCCTTGCTTTTCTTCTTGCTTTTTGTTACGCCGTACATGACCATTGCTCCAAAATACTTTGATACACGTCGTTCCAGAGGTGTGAAATTACCTTCTGTGAGACAGTATTCGAACGCGTCACAGGCTTCTGAAAAGGAGCGATAAATGTTGAGTGGAAGAAGCGGGATCTGAGGTGTACTGTCACAGTGAGTTTGTACGTATGGGAGCGATGGGTACGTACCAGTGTACCATCAACCCATTGGCACCATTGTTTTTCGGTTTCATCGATGGTCCCATTTTGGAGACGTACGTGGGACGCTATTTGATTGACAATGACACTTGAATCGGTCACAATGTCACCTTCAATACAACACACTGGGACTTTCCGGTACGTTGTTATATCCTTAAGTTCCTTTTTCGTGACAGGATTTACCTCCACAATCTCATACGGTACCTTGTAATAATCTAAAATGGCGCGAACTTTGCAGCAGTACGGACACGGAGCAAATTGATACAATCGGATCGATGACAGTGGCATTCGATTCTCATAAGAAGCCACATTCGTGTAACAAGCACTGTATCCAATTGTCGCCAGCAACGGCACATGCAATTGCTACCAAATTCACATTATACGAGCTCAAGGAGACATTACGAGAGCCACACACCTTTATAGGAGCCAATAGCGCCATAGAAGGACTGTTTATTGACCTACGTGTGATCATAGGCTTTGCAGAGCGCCAAAAATTCCGCGTTTTGACGATAGAACGCGGCGCATTTCGTAATACGATCCGCTTCCAACGCTGCATGTTGTCCTTTTGATTGATTCGGATTGGCTATATATTTACATACACGCTACTGCTATTGGTGTATGAATCCCGATTAACAACCAATCAGTAAACCTCGGTTGACTGGCCACGAGACCTCAAATCGACCTCTAAAGCTCACTTTCTTGTTGTCATATTTCAGAGCCCATAATGACGACCGAAAGCAGAAAACTTGTAACATACTTTCGAACACCCGCTCTATCAACCTATCCATCCGAAAAACTCTTTTCAGCGCTTCAAAACGACGAAAATCTCATCAAAAACGCTATTCAGGTCGTAGGCCTCGAAACGGAATTCTGCTTTTACATCGAATTAGCGCCATCCATTGAATCTCTGACTCCATCACAATCCCAAGTAGTTCACTGGCTTCTCAGTGAGACATATGAGCGCTCTCAAACGCGTGAATCCGCTTCATTTATCGTCTCTGAGCTCAATACAAATGCTCATCTTCTAGAGATTGGACCTCGCCTCAGCTTTACGACCGCATGGTCGTCCAACGCCGTGTCCATCTGCCAAGCTTGTGGTCTAGACATGATCACACGTCTCGAAAGTTCCATTCGATACCTCATTCATTGCAAAACTCCACTTTCTTCCACCTCAAAATCCCATTTAACCTCTGCATTACTGTCGCGAGAATGTGATCGAATGACCCAACAACTGTTCTCAACGCAATTGGATCGCCTCACACCGCCTCAAACACATATCTCTCCGGTCATAGAGGTTCCCATCATGGAACAAGGACCATCCGCGCTGGCCAAAGTGAATGAATCGCTTCATTTGGGCTTTGATACCTGGGACCTCGACTTTTATTACACTCTCTTCAAAGACAAAATGAAGCGAAATCCTACCACTGTCGAGTGTTTTGATATGGCACAAAGCAATTCGGAGCATTCACGACACTGGTTCTTCAGTGGGAATCTCATTATCGACGATCAAAAGCTTCCTCAAACACTTTTCCAAATGGTCAAATCGACACTGACGCCTGAGGCTCAACAGAACAGTATCATCGCCTTTCACGATAACTCTTCCGTTATCCGAGGCGCCTCATACCCTCTCACACGTCTCACGATCTCTGATCCTTGCACGTCTTCCGTTTTGGTACCAAACAGCTCGGAAATGCATCTCCTTCTAACAGCAGAAACACACAATTTCCCATGCGCAGTAGCGCCATTCCCCGGCGCTGAAACAGGCACTGGAGGTCGAATTCGAGACGTTCAGGCTACAGGTCGAGGCGCTCATGTGATTGCTGGAGTCGCTGGGTATGCAGTGGGCAATCTCCTCATGGAAGAATACGCGCTTCCATGGGAAAATACGCAGTCAAAGTACCCTTCCAACCTCGCCACACCACTGGAAATCCTCCTGCAAGCTTCCGATGGCGCATCCGACTATGGAAACAAGTTTGGAGAGCCTGTGGTCACAGGTTTCGCACGAGCCTTCGGCATGCAACTCGGTCAACAGCGAAGAGAATACATCAAACCCATCATGTTTTCCGCGGGTGTGGGGTCCATCGACGCTCAACACTGCGAGAAACACGCACCTGAGGTCGATATGTGGGTGGTCAAGCTCGGTGGTCCAGCGTATCGCATTGGAATGGGTGGAGGTGCAGCTTCCAGTCGCGTCTCTGATCCATCCACCGCTCAGGTCGATTTCAATGCGGTTCAACGCGGCGATGCGGAAATGGAATCGAGAATGAATAAAGTCATTCGCGCGTGTATCGATCTTGGTGCCCGGAATCCCATCGTATCGATCCACGATCAAGGCGCTGGAGGGAATGGGAATGTCCTCAAGGAGATTGTATACGACCCCAATGGCGGTGGAGCGCGTTATGACGTCCGAAAGATTCTCGTCGGAGACCTCACGCTCTCCGTTCTCGAGATTTGGGGCGCAGAGTACCAAGAGAACAACGCGATCCTCGTACGTGATAGCGATAAAAGTCTGCTGGAGCGAATCTGTCGACGTGAACGATGTCCATTTGCGTTTCTGGGGACGGTCACTGGCGACGGACGTGTGGTTCTCTTCGATTCCAACAACGATCAAGTGGCTGTGGATCTCGATTTAACGCTTGTGCTCGGGGAAATGCCACGAAAAACCTTTACAGATTCCCACTTCCCTCGCGTTACGGACGAATTCCCACTGCATTTCCCGGTGGCAGAGGCTTTGGATCGTGTGCTTCGATTGGTTTCTGTCGGATCGAAGCGATTTCTCACCACCAAAGTCGATCGAAGTGTGAGCGGTCTTGTAGCCCAACAGCAAACGATTGGACCGATGCAAATACCTCTGGCGAATTGTGCCATTCTCGCGACCAATTATCACGCAGAGCCCAAGAGAACGCTCACAGGTGTCGCGACTGCGATCGGTGAACAGCCCATCAAAGGATTGCTCGATCCTGCGTCCATGGCGCGTCAGACAGTCGGAGAAGCACTCACCAACCTCGTGTGGGCTTCCTTGGCGGGAACGCTTCACGATATCAAATGCTCTGCGAATTGGATGTGGGCCGCTAAATTGCCAGGCCAAGCCGCAGAAATGGTCGATTGTTGTGCGTCTATGACATCGTTTATGCGTGAAATTGGAGTCGCTATTGATGGCGGTAAAGACTCGTTATCCATGGCTGTACAGGTCGATGAAGAGCATGTACATGCTCCAGGAACACTTGTCATCACAATGTATGCGGCTTGTGATAACGTCCAAGACGCAGTGACGCCGGATTTCAAGGAGGAAGCTGCCAGCTCGATCTTTTACGTGGATCTCGGACAAGGAGCCTATCGTCTTGGTGGATCCGCACTCACAACAGTGTACGATCGTATCGGTGCAAAGTGTCCGAATGTCGACGACTCGGAGCTGTTTGTTCGGGCGTTACGAGCGACGCAACTTGCGGTGCATGAGCGTCTCATTCTGGCTGGTCATGATCGTAGTGATGGAGGCTTACTGGTGACCTTGTTGGAAATGGCGTTTGGCGGTCATTGCGGCTTTCAGGTCGATATTCCTGCGGGGAATACAGCGATTCTAGAGGCTCTTTTCGCGGAAGAGCTCGGATTGGTTTATCAGGTCGCTGAGAAGGATGTAGCCGCATTCAAAGCGATCTTCAGTGCGCAGGAGGTTCCCGTACTTGACATTGGTCGTGTGACGACTGTAAAGCGTGTGGAGGTCGCTGTGAATGGCGTTCGAGTCCTAGAAGAAGAGATGCTGAAGCTGTGGAAAGTATGGGAGGCCACGAGCTTTGCCCTGGAACGTCGACAATGCCGGAAGGATTGCGTGGATGCTGAAGAGCTCTCACTTTCCTCCCGAGAGATTCCGCAATGGAATTTGTCATTTACGCCCATAAACACACCGCAAAGACAATTGGAAACGCGTCATTTGCATCATATCGCTATTGTAAGAGAGGAAGGAAGCAACGGCGAGCGTGAAATGAGTGCTGCATTCTACGCTGCAGGATTCCAAGTGTGGGATGTCACCGTGTCGGATCTCCTCGCGGGAAGGATCTCTCTGGATCAGAGGTTCTCTGGTGTCGCGTTTGTGGGTGGATTTGCCTTTGCGGATGTCTTGGGCTCGGGCAAAGGTTGGGCTGCAGCTATCCGGTTCCATCCATCTCTGCTCCAGCAGTTTGACGCCTTCCGAGCTCGCGAGGATACCTTCAGTCTTGGCGTCTGCAACGGGTGTCAGCTGATGGCGCTCTTGGGCTGGGTCGATGTCCCCTCAAGCGAAATTTCGCCTCGTTTTATAGAGAATGCTTCAGGCCGCCACGAATCGAGATTCGTGTCGATCCGTATTCTCCAGTCTCCAGCGATTATGCTTCAAGGAATGGAGAACAGCAGCTTTGGTGTGTGGGTCTCTCACGGTCAAGGGCGAGTCAGATTAGAGCCTGAGGTATCGAAAGCGATTCTGGAGAAGGAATTAGCGCCCGTGCGTTATGTGGACGATGCGAATTGTATCACTGAAGCGTACCCTTTCAATCCGAATGGATCAGAGAGCGGTATCGCATCGCTTGTGTCACCGGATGGCCGACATTTGTGTATGATGCCGCACCCCGAAAGGTGTTTTGCAAAGTTTCAATGGCCCTGGATGCCGACATCCTTTAAGGAATATGAAACCAGCCCGTGGATGCGAATGTTTCAGAATGCAAAGGCTTTCTGTGAGCGGAATCGCGCTGGAAAGTAGAGGAATATGTAATACAAAATGGAGCTTTCTGGGTACATTCTTTACCAAAGCTTTTGAGAGCTTTTAGAGTGTGTTGACACGTGCCAATGGCGTCAGCGGAACGCCTATTAGTCGGGCGAATGTGTCAGCAAGAGATCCTGAAGCTTTGGGCTCTTATCTCCGCTGTATAGACACAGAGACGACGAGAGATTTTGGGCGTTTTTCGTCGACATGTTAAGTAGAAGCCATTCGGACATAAGCGAGTAAGTACGGTACAGCTATGAAAATGGATGCAAAGGTTCAGAAAACATTGTCCGAATGGAAGAGCGCCACTTGCTGTCTCCAATTCGCTTCTGCCGCACGGAATTCACACCCGGAAACCCCACATACAATGTCACTCGATTGCAATCCATTGCATCGCAATTCCTTTCTTGAACGCGTCGCTACGTTCTCTATCGCCAATTGGTTTGCCAAGCCTCCCGTAATCAACGTGTACCAAGCCGCTCGTCACGGATGGAGCAATTTCGCAGCCGATTCCCTGAAATGCTGCTGGTACGGCTCATTGTGAGGCAACTGTATCGTTTCTGAGCGTGTTCTCTCTGAAGTTGTGACGCTGTGCTTTGTTTTTCCATTGATTCCAAGCTCACAAACGACGGGGTCGATCGGGTTGCAAAGCGATATGCTGCATTGCTGATGAAAGGACATCATCATCACTGTCCTTGGCGCGATAATCCGTCTCCTACAGCTTTCACAATGGTCAGTAGACTGAGTTTATTCCATTGTTGGCGGCTTTGAGGCTTTGAGGCTTTCTTGTGTTCTCAGCTGCCTGTGCGCACTGCCACTGAACGAGTACGACAACTCGTTGAGAATGTAACTGCATTCTCAGCGATAGTGCGAGCTATTGACCTGGAAGACCCATCAAACAAGTGGCTTGGATGGTTCCTTGATAGAGACCGATGGGACTTCACTGCTAGTGTGTGGTCCAAAGTATCGCGTCATGTACTCTCGATCGAAGATCAAAAGCCTCATGCCAGCTCTCCAGATCGGGAGATTGGCATCCGGTCGGCGAAATCGATTGAGACGAAAGCGTTTGTGTTGGCGCTACACGGATGGAAGCTCCAACAAATGCAAGACAAAGAGGAGAGTGTTTATTTTCTATGGTGCTCCTACTGCAATCGTCGTCAGTTACTGGACGTGAATATCAAGCCTGAGGAAATGAGCGATCCACTAGAGCACATGATGAAAGATTCCGAGTCATACACTGATGCAAAGCGCTCGTGCACCAACCAGCGATTCCTCACTCAGTGTCGAGATCATCGCTGGTTTTGTGCATGGATTCGAGGAGGAGTGGAAAGTGGTCAAAATAGACAACCCGGATGGAAGGAATGTGTTCAGGTACGTAGCATTCAAGTCTTTGCTCAAAAAAGGCCTCTAAACTTATTTTCAGGCTTTTCGATCTGTGCTATCGACTATGGACACAGAGGCAATAGGAGACGATGAATCCACCAAACGAAAGCCTATGAAGCCTGAATATGCCCTGGAAAAAGTCCAATCGCTTCTACGCGCAACAAAAAACACTTTTTGAGGCTTACTGGGGCCATTTTGTCGCCAGGCCTTTTTCGTTTTGACTTGAAAATAAAAATAAAAAGGGTACTTAAACGTATCCGTACTTAAGTGTATCCGTACTTAATTTTGTGTCCTTTCGTGTTCGCAATGGAATGCGGCCGATGGAATGAGACCTCGAACTCTGACTGCAAAGAATGGGTCTAAGAAAGAGATGCAGCATCGTCCGAGTGCACCAAATCTGACCAGTGGATCATGCTCTTCTCAGCAGTCGTCTCTGTATCTCTCTGTGGAGTTTCTATCGCTCATTCTATCTCAAATTGTGAAACAAGCCTGCACAACCAAAGTCGGGTTTGTAGACATTACTCATTCTCGGAGAAGGCCACAACGCCTGTCAATATCAGAGCTTGTTGCAGCTTCCCATAAAGTCTTTCTCAGGTACAAGTTAAGACCACAGGAGACCGCTATCTTTCAGAATCTACTATTTCTCGTGGCGCTGGAAAAGCCTCAAGATACCTGGAATGAGCGAATTCAGCGAATTGTGAAACGATGCTCAAATGATCTAGGTCGCGAATGCAATCAAAAGGCTACCATCAGTGTAATAAATCCATCCCCACGGCCTCTGGGAGCTCGTCAAGATCGCTTTCGAGACTTACTGAGCAATGCAAAAGGCCCGGCTGAAAAGCCTCAAACTGAAAACCATAAAAGCTATCCATTGAGAAGCGATAAAGTCGATCAAATTCGTGCTCCATCACTGCTGCGTGAGACTTCGAATCTTACGATCGGAATGGTACGAAAACAATTTACTGACTCACATAAAAGGCGATTTTATGGTCTGTGGCTCGAAGCTGCTAAACGCTGGGAACGCTGCGTATTCGAGTCCAAAGTTATTGATAGGCGACAAAATATGAAATCAAGTGAGAACCAGGTGCACCATCAATGCTGGAAACTTGGATGGATGCTTCAGAACTGGCTCGATCTCTGTAAACAGACACAAAGGCTTTCTTCTCACTTTGACAGTTTACGTTCGCTTCAAAGGACTCGAATACAATCCAAAGTGCTCCACACACTGTCTTTGTACGTCATGGACCAGAAAGACATTGAAGAAAAGATACTTTGGATCGGTAAAGCTCATGCAAATAACTTCCAAAGACGAGTCTTTCTGGGATGGAAAGCTCACTCCAGAGCCAATGTGGAGGCAAGAGATAGTAAGCTTTCGAGATACAGACACGTACACACACGGAGAAGCCTACATCGACTCTTGTGGAGCTGGAGAGCATACGTAGAAGACCTTCAAGACACTCGAGCCCATCTCGTGGGCTTTGACCAAAAACGACAAAGACAAAGCCTTTCCCTCAATTTTAGAGCCTGGAAGCATTCTTACATGGATCGAATGCGCGTATCACATGCTCGCGAACGGGAGTGCCTTCGACAATGTACATCCAACTGCTTTCAGAATTGGAAACAAGCTCATCGTATGAGAATTGTTGTGAAAAGGCTTCTTCGACTAGAACGAAGTACAAAGGCTTTACAGGCGTGGAAGAGCTTTCAGCATCAAAATCACACTTACAAAACACAATGCGAGAAAGCCACGGCGCTTTATCACTGCAATCTGTTAAGGAGGTGCATCAGTGCGATGCGTTGGCATCAGAGGGATGCTCGGCGCATACATAATGAGCTTCAGGACTTTTGTGATCGAATTCGAAAGGTCCAGGAAGAGGAAATCGTTCGAGTTTGGAGACGTACACAGAAGCAGCGTGCAGTCATCCGAAAGGTGTTTTCAACCTCACTCAAGCTGTTCTGGATGTGCTGGCTGCACAGACTTGGCGTACAGCGGGTGATCAAGGTGAAGCGTAATGCAAAAAATGCTCAAGTCTGTGGAAATGTACTTACGGCATGGAATTTCTGGGTTATCTCTCAGCAAAAGTGCAATAGAATGAGAGCTTCCAAAAGCTCCAATGCACTCGGAACGTTGCTTGTTGCCTGGAGGTCTCTTACAGCCTTCAATCAACGCGTACGTAATCACAAGAGGAGAAGGGAGGCCTCACGAAAGGAGCTTTTGTGGCGCTCTACGTGGGAGGCCTGGAAAAAGTCTCATCGAATGCGAAATTCCATCGCCACAGCGCATCAAAAGGCCCTTCGAAATCGACAAAATGCTCGCGTACTGGCCTTTTGGCACTCGTACTGCATTAAACAGCGACAAAAGAAGAAGATGTGTGCTTTTGGGAAAGAACGATGCGAGAAATCGCTCGTACGCTCCAGCTTTTCTTCCTGGAAGAGATGGAGGCTTCGAGCGAGAGCGTATGCGATGGTGCTCGCACGATGCGAAGTTCTCTCTCGCACCAATCGAATGAGGCGAATCGTTCGCCAGTGGAGAGCCAACGCCGCGAAAAAACGATCGAAATGCGCTGCTATATTGACATCCGATCGAAAGGGAATGGAAACTTATCTCAGGCGCTGGAGACTTATGGTTCAAGCTGTGAGAGAGTCAAGAGCGCGTCGAGCACGCCATTTGGCTCAACGCACATTGAAAGTATGGAGAAGCTGTCTGTATCAATGGAAGGCTCGCGTAATCGCATCAATAAGGCTGGACAAAGTGAATCGCTCGTGGCGCATTTCAAATCGGAAAAAAGCTCTTTTTTGGAGTATCTCATTGTGGACGTCATGCTGCAAGACAGAGCTAAAGTATAAATCGGTCAACGAGCAGACAAAACAACTCACAAAAGCTTCGGGTCTTTGGCATTGGCGCCAACGCGCTTGGTACTGCAGCCTGAGAAGAAGAGTTCTGTGTCGCTTTCAATTGAATGTGTGGAGAATATGGAGAGGATGTACCCTAGAGCATCAACGGCTGAAACAAAGCTTTTTCGCGACTGCTACAATGAACATCGCGTTGAAGGCTCATTCGGGGCTCTTTCGTTGGCGAGATTCAGTGCGATATTCGCATTCACAAGCGCAGAAAAGAAAGACGTTGATGATGGCAAAGACCCATCAAAAGATCTATCTGTGGCGCAAGAGACACGCTATTCGGAAAGAAGAACAGCTCAGAGGAGCTTCCGCTTCTCAATTTGCGGATTGGAAGAGAATGATTAAAATGTGGTGTGTTTGGAGGCGATATTTCGACCGGGAAAAGAGGGGAAAGAAGTTGTGTCAAGCAGCTCGATTGGGGCCGTTTTGGTTGACTTTAGAGACCTGGAAGCATCGCTGGAGGGAGAGACAACGTTTGGGTGAATGGAGGCAAAAGGCTGAGCGTATTTCAAGGCGCTTCTTCCTTCTCCGGTGGAAGAGAGCGTTAAGTATTGAAAGAGAAGAGGCGGAAAGCCTGCTGGATCGATGGAAGATCATTCAGATCCAAAGAAAACGTTCCGTACTTGTCAACAAATGGAGAGAGGTTGTGAGAGCACAGCGTCCTTGTCGGGCGTTTATTGCGTCAACAAATCGGAAGAGGACGCGAGTTCTCTTTCATTCATGGTCGATATTTGACAAGTTTCGAAAGAGTGAGCGCCTTCGACAAGAAAGGGCTCGAAATACCATTGAAAGGCGAACGGTTCTATGGCACTGGCGTCGTTGGCGTACCTCTTTCCTTCAACACAAATCCAGAAGAAGAGTGCTGCTTCAGTTGATACAAATCGCGAGCTCTCAGGCTGTACGATGGGCACTCTTCAGCTGGAAGAGGATCGCGATTCATGCTGCAAATGCTGACGCCTTCAATCAGAAAAAGCTCCGGCGTCTTTGTAGCAACGTATTTCGCGCGTGGAATAGATCGTTTCTCGATCGAAAAGAAGCTCTTCGAATTGAGGAACAGCTCAAGATGATTCATGAAGGCTTCCTTCTCGGTTGCTTACGTGAAGCTATCGGCAAACGCGTCACAAAGTGGAGAATGATCAACTGCTTTCGCGAAAAACACGCAAATCGAATCTGTCGAATCGCCTTCAACGACCTCAAAACCAATGCATTTCGCCAGCGACGAATTCGACTTGAAAGCGATCATTTTCTCGCAAGATGGAAGCGATGTGCTCATGTACGGCTCAAGCAATTCATTTTCATGTGGAAATTTCGTCTGGAAAGAGTAACGATGGACATGTGGAGGTCTCAATTGCTCCATTCCAAGCAAAATGAGAGAATTCAGTCGGTTTTGGCGCTGCGTTGTCACTCGGTATCATTGAGAGAATCCTGGCAATCTTGGAGACTTCGGGTGGATGTTGAGAGGTTTAGAAGAAAGTCGCGGATACGGAACAGTCGAGAGCTGGAGAAGAATCTTTTTTTTCGGTGGAAGGCGTCCACAGCGTCAGACCGCAGATTGAAGAAAGCTTGTGAAAAGGTCGCCTTCTTCTGGAGACATCAGACGCACTTCCAAGTGCTGAGAGGATGGAGAGAAGCAGCAAAAAGTCAGCGAAGACACAGAGACCGCCTTCTTGCACAGAAGAAGAGAAAATGTCTTTATCTATGGTATGCACGCTCGAAATCACAACGAGAGGAGCGCTGCAAGCTGCAGAAGGTTTTGGCCATAAACACCCGACACGTTTATCGGCGAATTTGGAGCTTTTGGCTGTCGCGTTTTTACTATTCGCGTCTGATTTCAATCTATCGCGAAAAATACATTGCGAAAAGTCGAAATCGATTGGTAAAAGCTTTTTTTTTCGGATGGAATGCTCATACCGGAACCAGGCGTAAGTACCGTGAATTCCAGGCTTTACGACGATTTCGATGCAAAAGCGCTTATTTCATTGATTGGTGGAAATGGATGCTCGAGAAGCGTAAAGTGAGTCTCTTGACACAGCTATTCATCGGGAGAAGTGTACACTTTCGAGTCTCATGGTCCATTCAGCAATGGAGGAACAGTGCTCACCGAATCGAACGACAACGTCGAGCGCATCGGTTGATTGCGTTTTGCTACAAAAGAGTGAGGAAGAAGCGCTCATATGATCTCTGGAAGCATTTCGTGCGTCTCAGACATGAAATCAAAGTCCGAAACCTTCGATTCCGCCTGGAAGCCCGAAATCTTTGCCTGAAGCACTGGAAGCATTTCCGGTCTCAAAATGCCACTCGAAAACGGCTCCAGGCAGATCAAGGAATGAGGAGGAAGAAGAGGATACTTAGAAGCGTATGGTCTCTTTGGAAAGACCTCTACGGGCGGAAAACGCGAACGAAAGCGATCGATCACTTCTTTCAGAACAAACGATTTCGGAGGGTTTTCAATGACTGGAACATCAATATACGACGAAAAAAGCTCGGACAGTCTCGAGTCGCTTCGTTCCAGTCGACGATAACAAGAAGGAAGACGAAACTTGTTTGGAGCAGATGGAAAACGCACCTTAGCAATCGAGACCAATTAAGACTCTCGGCTTGGGCTGTTCAGCGTGATGTGGAGAGCCTTTATCGATCGGGAGCCTGGAAGTCATGGAAGCATGCATTTTGGCTGGTACAACAGAGTACGGCTGGTTTCAAGAAACGCATGTTGTTTATCTGGCGAAATGATGTCATAAGAAAGAATAAAAAGACGAAATTATGGAGCGAGTATAGAAATCGACACACTTGTACTCGAGTCAAATGCCAGGCCTTTGCGTCTTGGCGCATACTTCATCGGTGTTACTGGGCAAAGCGGAGAATGGAGGCTAATGCGACAATCTTTAGGCAGTGGAGGCTCAGGAGTATGGCCATGACTTCATGGAGGAAGGAGAATTTCCAAAGACGACGGCGAAGACAGCGAGTGAATCGTCTCGTACTCGTACGGCGATACAAAATTCAATACAGAGCCTTTTCATCGCTTTTGATGTTTTCAGTCGCTACAAAATGGAGACGACAGCGTCGTCAGATGGCTGAGAAACATTATGCAAAAATGTTTCTTAAAATCAGCTGGCGTCTCTGGTATCGAGGAATCATTATCAAGGCCCTAGAAGCGCAACGCAAAGCATTAGCTGTCAGTAAGAGAGTTTTCGCATTGCGTAAAGGCTACTTTGATGTTTGGAAGTCTCAGGCATCCAAAAGCCGAGAATTTGAACTCAACATCTTGCTATTTAGAAGGCATATTCACGCAAACGCCATGCAGGATGCTCTACGCTTATGGAGTGATCGTGTAGCTCGACGGAAAAAACACTGTGAAAATCAGCAAAATGCGGATTTTGCGTGGAAGACGAAATTGTGGAGGCGATGGAACGATGCAAAAAGGCAGCGGAAATGCTTTAGAGCGATGCTCATATTCTGGAAAGTCTGGAGCTGTCACCAGCGTCATGACACAAGCGTTCGATCTAGTCTACAAACTTGCCATCGACGAGCTATTCTGATGGCATTTCTGTGCAAATGGCGAGATACTCGAGCCAGAAACCTGCAAGCAAAAGTGTATCGAGATCATTGTATCCAAAGACGCTACTTGGCCGATCCTTTTCGACGTTTATATGCGTACACGAAACGATTTAGGCGTTTTGATACGATTTTAGGGATGAGAAGCACTTCGAAGACCTTGGATGAAAACGCGCTGACAAGATGGAGACGACACGCGATTACCTCGTACGCAAAAGTGGATGTCACGTGGGCTCTTTGGCGACACTTGTTTCTTGGAAAGCGATACCATAGATTGTGTGTATTTCGCCAAGCATTCAAAGCTTGGAACACGCGGCGTTTACTTGGTCACTCCCGGTCCAAAAATATTTGTATGTTCATGAACAAAGAAATGGCTGAAAGAAGGAAGAAAGTGTTCACATCGTGGAAGCAATTGCACTCTTTTGAAATTGAATGGCGACGTCGTCGTCATCGACAGACCGTGTTGGGTCAGCTGGTGATGAAGAGAATCCACTTCTACCATTGCAGCTTATTGGGCTCAGTCGTGAAAAGATGGATTTCCTGGAAGAATGAGAAGAAACTGCTTGGAAGTCTATTATTTTCGTATTCGAAAGCAAAGCGGATCTTCAAAGCTTGGCATGGATGGAGGCGCTTCACGTTTGAGTATGCGCGGCACCGACGCCGAAATCTCCGTATTGCAGCATGCCTATGCCTTTATATGAGTCAGCGATCCGCGTTTAGAGGGTTCGTGAAAGCTTATCTGAGTCAAAAACGTATGCAGCGAGTAGCACGATGTATTTCTTGGCGCCATTCGACCCACAAAACGTTGCTTGCGGTGCGGAAATGGTGCCAATGGAAGCGATATACCAAAAGCTACAGAGATGTGGAGGTCAAGAACAGCTTAAAGTATCTTGCTCGTTGGAAGGACTGGAGTTTTATACACCGAAAGTACCGGCTTCAGGTGCATTACGCCGCAAAGGGTTATCTCCTACACTTACAACGCAGTATGTGGCGCATTTGGACCTTGTATAGACACGATAGATGCCAACAGCAAGTTCTTGAGCGCTATCGCGTAGATGTTTACCTTGACCGCTGGAAGGAGCGCGCCAGAAGACGAGAAGCGAATTCCAACGCTGAAGCTGTAATCTCATCCCTACAAAAGCATCAGCGCATCGATCAATGTCGACTTTGTCTTCGCTTATGGCTCCAAAGGATACGCCGATCACAGGTATTGGCTATCGTAAAGCGGGATTTGGAGAGAGGAATTGTGCGTCGATGGGCATCAGCTTATTACTGCAAGTTGGCAAGACGATTCCATTTCATGTCGAGATGCCGCCAGGCCGTCAAATTCCTGAATCGGTGGCATGCGTACACAGAGAAGAAACATTTTGGTACGCGGAATTGTTTGCTTTTGCAGTCGCAAACAGCTAAACGATACAGAAAAGTTGTTATTGGTGCGTGGAAGCAGCTAACTGGGGAGCACAAGAAGCACCAAAATGCGTTTTGCTGCATACAACGCTTACATCTTCATATTTTGTTGCGTTTTTGGAGACATACTAGTGTACAGAGTCGACGTGAATGGGACGTCGCGATGGCATATGAGCGTCACTCTACCTACAGACGCGTGTGGTCGGCATGGGGTTGTCACATGCAATATAAACGGTTTAGTCGTGGTCGAGTTGCACGAGGCTTTCTGACTGTGGAAACGCTTTTCAACCGCTATGAAGGCCTGAATGCATGGAGAAGGTGGCAACATTTTGACCGATTAATTCGATTTCATACGAAGAATTTGCAGAGTCGAAGCCACCGACGAATGAAGCGGATTTTTTCTGAATGGAAAAGCTGGAGTCATTGCTGTCGAATAGCGACAAAAAGAATTGGACAATGTCGTCAACAACAAAGCAAAAAGGTGCTTACTTGCACGTTTTGCATGTGGAAAGAGTACACATTGGCATGGAAAATGACCCAGGGTTCGAGGTGAAAGTCATCGTCATCGTCGGCCATTTGACTTGAATGTCGATTGAGCAGCGCATAGAAGAGGAGCTATTGACGATTACGATCAACAGGACCCTTGCTTGGGAGAATTTCCAGCTGAAGCTATCCTCGTGTGAAAGGGTCATCATCATTACAATTGGCCCCGAGAGCGAAAAGTGAGCACGGAGAGGCCATTCGGAGAAGTGTTGGATGCAAGACCACTTTGTATCTGATACAAAATACGAATAAAAGAGTATCAACCTAAGAAAGAGCGGAGAGGAGGAATCTCCGAGGTGCTGATTTGGGCTCCAATTGACTCGATCAAAACTTATTCTGAAATGTACGTCTTACGACTTGGTACTCGATCCGTTAGCAGGGCATCGCACCATAGAGATTTTTCGATGTAAGATTTGCTCATGCTGGGAAGGATGAGAGAGCAACCCTTTGATTACTCGCTTTCTCAGGAACGACCTACAACGTAATGTGGGTCGCAGGCATAGCCGCAATTATATCAATCATGCTTTGTGTATAGTAATCGAGCACCACGAAGTTGTAATGAATCACACTTGGGAAGTCAACTATTCTCTACGGGAAGCGGTTATATAAAAGTAAGACGTTGCTACAAGACAGATATTTTGAGACAGATTCATTGTGAATCACTTCGAGTATTGGACCGATAAGTAACATCGACCTATCCGCGACTTATACCTGACAATTATCCTATTCTCTGTTGCTTTCTCCTGCTTCCCTATCTTTTTGATCAGATTGCTTCATCAAGTCCGGCTTAAGAACCAGCGGACTTTCAGCGACATGATAGAATTGTTGTGTTTCCGTTTTGAACACAATATGCCTTTCCAATAGTGAATAACCCAGCACCCACTTCTTTTCACCATTTGATTTCTCAATCAATAATGTGCAATCCTCACCATATCTGATGACAAGTTGCGAAGCTACTAATGTGAGTAATGTGAGTTACCTCCCATCTTTTGTAGTCAGTTTCATGTCGAGAGGATGTTTTTTATTTGGGATAGGATTTTCAGAATTGAAAAACGCAGTGCATTTTCCATGGTAGCGACCATAATCATCAATCTTGAAGTCGCTTGCATATTTACCCAGGGTGGCAATAATTGTATCGAAAACCTGTGGCAGAATTTGTACAGCAATACTACTGAATTCGACAATAATTTCAACCTTTTTTTGGGTTTCACCCAAGAAAGCGATAGTGCTATCCGGGTCAGTAGGTGATTCTAGATTCATGAAGTCCCGCTGCAATGAATAGAATGTATCCGAATTGACAAAGGAGAATATAGGATTCTCTCCCTCGCCTTCTCTTCGTGTAAGTAAGTATGTCCCTCCATTTTCCTAAATGTAAAATTCAGCGTCGATACTGGTCTCTGGAAATAGACGTAAGTGCTTTTCTTCCAGCAAGCCTTTCAGGAACTTCAATTCCACTCTTTATCCTGTGACATATGCTGCTCCATCGAATGTTTGCGTCACCGTTTTCAAAGAGTTATACTATAGACTGCTGTAATAATCGCTATGCTTCATGAAGCTGAAATAGCCCAGATCAAGCCTGGATTTTCGAACACGAAGTTTTTTATGGTTCTACCATGGAAAATGGCATAGAGGTAGCATTCCGAAACACTCCAATTTCCCTGAAAACTTAGGTTGATCTGATGGATAATTCTTGATGACAAGAACCATATCATAAGTAGACGACAACTTTTGCTCAATAAGCTTTCCATCATTGGTGAATGCTAATCTGGGAGTAATTTTGACTTTCAATCCTCTGTACTTGTTAACCTTGGGTGATGGAGTTGATGATGCGCTGATCAGGTCCACATAAGGTAGATTACGAGTATAGAATTTTGTGGGGGATACGCCGACCATAAGGAGTCCACAAGTCTTGAAAATACACACTTTCATCGCTCAAGTATTACACGTTTTGAATAATGATAAAAGTCTGAGTGGCTATATGCACTGCGAATTTAGAAACGTGGAGCAGTATTCTCGCGCCATATACAGTGTGAGACGCGTAGGTGGTCAGTAATCCGGAACGATGTGCATCATCTCGATAACGTTATAGCCTGGCAACTTTTGTACCGTACTTAGCACGTACGCTGTGGACATGGAAGCACACACTCATCATTCTATTCACAAGCAAACGAAACAACCATCCGGTACGATGTGCTGCACCTGGATTTATTCTCAAACTAACAACTTTTATATGCTTCTTTAGAATAATTTGTGGCCATGGAAGCATACACCCATTTCCCTGGTTACAAATTAACCGAAGTGTCTGCTGTAACTCTATATTTTGCGAAAAAAAAATAGAGTAGTGAAAAAAATGTCTCACTACTCTCTTTTGGTATGTTACAGCACGCGAAAATTCAAATTCCGTTGCGCAAGAAAACGTACGTAGTGTATGGATTTTTATGCGCGCGTGTTTGTGTTAACGATCCTGTTGTCGCTTACATGTGTTATGTCGCCGAAGAACGTTGTGAAGCCCGCGTAGAAGCCCAAGCTTCATGCGTCGCATGTTTGGAAGGCGCGAATCAAGCCGTAGCTTAATCGACGAGAACAACGACCGTGAGTCGGATGGATACTGCTTGGATGGTCCTTCCTTGTTTCTGTGCTTTCTGGTTCAGCAATTGGGAGAGTAGAAGAGAATGATGCGCGCCTAAATAAATACCGCACAGGACGTTGGAGTGCTGCCTGTGACGAATTCGAGCCACGTCTCCTCGTCGAGTACAGCCCAGACGTCCACACTGTGAGTCCACGCGATTGTCGTTGATTCTATAGCTTCGTACATGCTCTCACTTTAAATGCTTGTGATGCATTACAGTGCAGTGAAGGCCCCACAGAAGCGGAAAGAAGGCAGCGAGACACCCTAGGAGTGGGTTCTTTGAGGACATCGACGTGGAGATGCTCAGCGCCCCGAAAAAAGAGACGGCTACAGCTGTGTGGTGCTGTGCGTTGCCCCAGCCAGCTGCTACTGTATATCAGTGAAATGGTGTACGTGGAACAGCAAGGCTCACAGAGCGTGCGATTCCGAGATCACAAGTACATAAAAGCTGCATATCTTCGTGTACTTCGGCTACGTATGCTCTAGGAGTTTCTCTGCATGTCTTCAGAGACCACGGCATCACTCGTCGAGACTTAAACGCGAGTAACAAAAATCCAGGAGATACCGACATGCTGAGCACGTGCTTCCTCTAACTTTTGCACATTAGATGTTGAAAGTAATATAACCACGTCACGATTCAAGCAGTCCTATAACCTTGCTCAGGAACAGAAAAACAAAAACAAGAATAAAGCGAGAACTTAAAATTGTTTTTCTATAAATTAGGTAGGTAGTTACAATTATTGCAACACGGGACATTGTATCGAAATGCGCAAAGAAGATAAGCTGCTTTTTTGTAGTCGTCGTAAATACCGAAGTGCTTATATTATTGTTTGCAACACTTCCCAAGTAGACTAGAACCTAGGGCTTAAAAGTCCTTTCAACCTGAATTGTATCAAACTGAAACTTTACACGTAATTATTTTACATTTCCAAATAAAATATGGCCGAACTTGCCGTGATTCGCAAAAAGAGTATGCGATTGTTGCTCGAACATTGTACAAGAAAATAGAGTAAGAAAAATGAACCTCGAACAGAACATCATGGTTTAAGCACCATTCTTATTAGGAACCACCAAATTTGGGTCCAAAAAGTATTTATTCTGGCAAGGAATGCAAACATTTCATATATGAAACTATAGAGGGAGATAAAATACGAGCTAGAGAATGGTATGCGGTGGTATGCGGTCCTATGTGCAACTTGTGGATGCCGGTGACGAGCTGAAAGGTATCGTCTTAAAGTATGCCAGTGTGAAACCAGCAATTTGCTATTGGCTTTCGCCACCGCGCTCTAAGCCTCCTGAGTCCATCGAATCGCCACCAGCATGTTCACATTGAAGAGCTGCTCACCATCAATCTCGACGTTCTCCTTTCCCATTCCATCCATTCGCGCCAGCAACTCGCCAATCACGTACGCATTTCTGATCTTCTTCATCTGGCTGTTCAATGACTGGATGATGGCTATATCCTGTGGCTGTAGGTGTGCAGTTTTGGGAGGGATGAAGTGGAGCATAACGTTGGAGAATTGTTCGCTCACTCCGTGTGGCGATGCGCTGTCTAGAAAGAGGAGCAAATGGCGTTTCAAATACTGCGTCTTCCCCTTGAATTGCGCCAGCAAGCACTGTAGGAAGAAGATGCTCTTACCGACTCCCCGGGACTCGGCGAGTAAGTGAAGGGTATTCTAGCTGAGGTTCAGGAACTTGGCTAATGCGTCACCTGATATCACTGGGGTTTCGTGATGCCTTCGGTTGTGAAGCTCACGGCGCGGTGGTTTTGTCAGAAGCAGAAACTGACCAAGTTTCAGGAGTTTCAGGGGTTGCAAGGCGCAAGGGTCGCACAAAGGATAGGTAAGACTACAGAAAAAAGAGGAAAAGTTTCACATGCATTATTTATTCACTTCTACTTTTGCCACCAACTATTCAAGCAGCTTTAGCGCCACGTGCATATTGAACAAGCACTGTATAAGCGCAGTCGTCATCCACCCTTCTAGCCGATTCTGAGTTGAAGCAGCGAGGCTGCATCGCTCTCCCGATAAAGAAAAACGGAACCTTACAGGAGCCGTCCGCGTTCATGGTGGTCGCCACCGTGACTCTTCTTGATCTTCTTTCGCCCTGAGATGATCACTTTTGCCACGGACGTTGAAGGCGCCATTCAAAAAAAATACCCAGATTCATCCATGTTGAAATTATCTCGAGGGATGTATTTACTGGTGATTACTCTCAAAGCCGCACGACGTTCATCGACTTCAGCAGCACGCGCAGACGTAGCCTCTCCGTGTACACACCGTGCTTTCATCCCATGTCGCCCCTGTAGTTTCTGAAGCCATCCATCCGAGAACACCATGCCCTCGAGCTTCGCGTCCGGGATGTAGGCAGCGTCTCGGACGAGAGTGCTGCGAATCTTCTCCGCCTTCACGCACATCGTCGCCCGCTTGACCACCGGCATCTGGAGCAGCTCGGAGAGGCCGATCCAGAACACGAGAGCGTGCTCGAAGAAGGGACTGCACACATACTGATTTGGGTTGCGCGCGGGTTTGGCGCGCACAGCTTCCTCAGTGACAGGCTTCTTAAACAGCACCAGCAGCGTTGCGTGCGACGGGCTCCTTCGAAAGCTTGAACGCCGATCCAGCCCATCTACCTAGTGCGCGCAGCAACAGCTCCGGGTACTCGCTGTGGCGCTAGCACAACACCAGCTTCTTCTCCGCTGTAGCCGTACATGGGTGGATGCAGATGGCATTCAGGTCGCTGAAGTTGTGCCATGTTTGCTCTTGTGTTGGCTTCTGGTGAGTGAATGGCATCATAAAACTTTAACAAACCCGCCAAATGTGAAAACTATCGATTTAGGAAGGGTATGCATTAGTATTCGTGGTTACTAATGAGAATGGTGCCTGTGGAATATAGAGTTGCTGTAGCGAGACTCCAAATAAACGAGCACAATCATCCAGTCGATGTGCTGCACCTTGATTTATTCACAAGCTAACAACTTGTGTACTTTTAGAATCGTACTTTGCGCTCACAATTCCGAGCAAGATGGACTGTCTGGAGAAGTTACGATTCGCGATCTATCTGAACAACAGTTGTGGGAAGGATGAGAATGTTTCTTCGCTTTTTTAACTTCCATAAACTGTCAATAAAGAGATTATGGCAACGCATCGCTGGATTTCTTGATCAATTGTGCACGACGCTACTGAGCGAAAAGCCTGGTTTGAAGGCAATAGATTGAGTATGAAAGTGGACTTAAAATGGTCTCAGTGCAATGAGGTAATCTCAGCAAACAATTTTCAAGTGGTACATTATGCATCCCTGGATGCTGAAACATGTATGCATCACCAGGGACGTGGAGAATAGATCTTCCATTATCATCATGGATCGTTTTTGGGAGCTCTGGTTGCAGGAATAGTCTTTTCATTCGCTCAGAAGAAGATAATCGGTCATGATCTCACACTTAGACGGCTTATTTCGATTAGAAGAGGCTTTTCTTGTTCGGTTGAATCGACATGGATGTCTGCAATCGCTTGATCTTCAGGAGGATGCTATATTGATGTGAACCAAACGTATCGCTAAAAGATATTAAATCGAAGCTTTGTCTCTGCCTTACCGATTTTTCGAAAGTTACTGCGAATGGCAGATATCACCAAATGTAGAGGTAGCATTGTGGTTTCCAAGCGCACAAATAAGCCCCAGAATACACGCGACTTGTAAGATCATATAGAACGACGGCGAAGGCACGATACCTGCATTGGTGAGATACAAAACCATCGCTCTCACCACATTCAGCATGTGGTTCAAGGTTTCTTTCCTTGAGCTCGTGGACAAGCAGCAACAGCATTCGTAATGCTCGGAAACGCAAGCTTGGAACGCGAGAGTTGCATTCTATCTTAACGATATTGCCAAGCTTTCCAACCTCGTACAATCTTACTGCCAGCTTCTCTATAGCGTACAGAGCTGTCAGCTTCCCATCGAACGTGGATTGCATGCAGAATGAGATGACTTCAACACATCCAACATGAGCCAATCATTCCCGAGACAACACATGAGAATCACCAGGTAGTTGCAACAAGCCCACCGGACCTCATGGATCCGATCATTCAAAAAGCAAAAGTAGTTATGCGTAAAGTCGTGTGGAAACGCGCAACTATCGACGCGATTTGTCCTTACAGCGATACAACGAATCGAATGCACTCGAATCTAAAAAGTAGAAGAGTGGATGAAGTTTCACAACACAGGAAGCTCAACTTCAGCACCAATTCCGCCGATATGGTTGTAGTCCGCGTGGTCTATTTCAGCAATGCAGCTCGGACACTAGGATCCTGACTCCGATCCAGACACTGAGTGAAAGAGGGAACGATAACGAATACTCGACGATGAGGCTCAATGTTATGCCCAAAAATGGCGCGAGCGAAATCCTCACTACCACAGAGGTAACGGTTGCCAATCCATACATTGCCGGAACAATCGAACGAACAACTTGTTGTGTGTGACGTTCAAGTGCGCATCTGAGCACTAATGGTCAAGCTTGATAACTCTTCTGGGTGCTGATTCCGACAAAGTCAAACCCCGCTGCCAATAGCCTGAACGATGCGATAGGAGACCTCAATCCTCTCCGAAAGTACCAAGCTCAATTCACATGTGCTTCAAAGCGCTTCGTGATTGTGGAATCACAAACAAGGTGATGATGTTTAGCGCTATCAAGATCAAGCAGACAATCGCACAAGAGAGAGGCTTCATGCTCGAACAAATATATACGCAATCGGACCCGAGTCAAAAATCTTGACTATGTCATTCAGTCAGTTATTCAGCTTGATAAAGGAATCATTTATCCTCACGACAGCAAAGAATTACTGGATACGATCGATGAGGAAGATAAGGAGCCCGAGCCCGACTATACTTACAAATCGTTCGCTGATCATGATCACATCCTTCTTGTCAGTTGTTCCTCACGTGCATTCAGAACCCTCCCGTCTCATCACTGGAGTAGGTCTGTCGAACTGGACTTGTTGTCATATTGGATGTACATCTCACAGGGTTAATCATCTTGGAAACACTTGAAACCCTCTGCCGGCTCCCATAAAGAAACAAGCGAGCAATTACTATCAAGGATGGGATCACGACCATAATTGCAAAACTCAGAATGAGATAGAATCAGCTCAAGGAGGCTTTGCGCAATACTTTCCAACGCATCAAACCGATGATCTTGCATCTCGACGAAAAGATCTCTATTGGAGCGCCTCATGCCGTAGTTTTGCTCTATGAAATCGAGTTCGAGACTGCAAAGTGTGAAAAGTCGAAGCTTTTGCAGCTATTTGGCTTTTGTGTGACATAAGACACTCACGAAATTCAAATAGGACAAGGAAGAGTGTTGTGATTTTACACTTGATACATTTTAGTTCAATTGTCCCTGATAACATTGAGTACGCCATAATGCGCTCATACTAAGGACATTGTGTCCAGCCTTGTTTCGGTCTATACCAGTCAAACGAGTTCTTTTGATCCTATGATGCTTCCTTGTGCGCAGGGTGCATGCTTACGTGCTTTTTTCTACAGGTACTCCAGCCTTCTTCGCCACTTTGTTTGCCTGCATGTTCTTCTCACTGCAACAGTTCTGCTTCGATGGAGCGGCCTATTGCATGTCATCCATCCATGACGATACGGTGATATTTGATACACCAAGCTTTCGCATACGTTTCCTTATGTGCAACGGCCGATGTAAACTGGGGGGTTTTGTGAGAAACAAAGGCAATACGGAAGCCAAGTCTTCTACACTTCAAGCAATGGGATGTTGGCGGCTTATCGAGGTGACGTAGGCTGTAAGCTGCGAGCGCCTTGCCAAGCAGCGAAGCCCTTGGGTGTTGACTGCTAGCATGATGCACAAAGGTATTCGCATTGGTAGAAAGTGATATCCGCTTTTGTACCAATGAGCCTGACGCAGCACAAATGTATCTGAATCATCTTCATGAGACAAGAACTCCAGGTATACACGTCAAAAGTCAAAAATGCAAGCGCGTATCACCTCTAAATGGCAATATCGTATCATCCAGATGCCACTTATGGAAAAGCGTTAGCAGACTGCTCCAACTAATGGCCAAATCAGCTCATTTGAAGCTTGCCTCAAAGTATACTTGGATACTGGTGACTGGGTCGCCAATTGTGGTTGACTTTCACTATCCAGCAATCGGCGCAAATATTGAATTACGTAGGTACATGAAATCTTACGAGGCATTGCCAGAAACGTAGCACAAGTCACGCAAACGATACAAAGAGAGGATGTAATTTCTGCTAGATCATGTGTCAGATTTGAAGTCGAAGCTGATGAGAGAATGCAATTAGCTTATAAAGACCATACGAACGACTCGTAATCAGTCACCGGCAACAAGGCTAATAGAGGTACCAGAATGACTTGTGCGCAGCGCACGGGGGAAGCCTTTGTATATTCAGGAGAGGTGGTCCAAATCTTACGGCGCACTTCATTGATCAACGGCAAGTTGTTGAATCCATGGATAGACGCTGCTCATGCTGAGGAACCCTCCACAATGTATCCGATTGATTCACTGACCCGGATGGCTTTGTTCAATTGTCATTGAAGCAAAAGGCAAAATTTGGTTGCTGGAAGCGACCTCATAAATTGGAAGTATTTGTGGATCACTGACGGTGAGGCAGGACGTTGCGACAGATTGCTTGTTTGTGGCTTCACATTGCACTGCTGCAGCTTACGCGAAACGATTTGATAGAGGTAATATCGAATTTCATTCTACCTGTTGACAGCACACAAATTTACAAGTCTATAATTCCAAGGGAACATACATCGTCAAACTGTGGCCAAATGGAGTTCTTCGCAACGTGATCATAAACGACTACCTTCCTGTCAGCAAGAAGAATTCCAGTTCATTGCTTTGCTCTTATACGACGCAACCAAATGAGCTTTGGGTCAGCATATTGGAGGAGGCATATTTGGAGCTGAATGGTGGATACGATTTTCCAAGTGGAAAGCATGGTATTGGATCCAGACCAAGTTTCGAATACATCACTCCAAACTGGCCGAGAAATGGAAGATCGTATTTGGGCGCAACTCGAATCTGCTTTCCACTATATCGATTGTATCATCGCCATGACTTCTGAGCATCACGATTAGAAGCTGTTGAGAGGAACTGGACTTGCACCCTCACATGTCTATATTCTACTAGATGGGATGGAGATTACACACGTGGCCGGGCTTTTGCGACTTTTACAGGTCAAGAATCCATGGTGGAAATTAAGCTGGAAAGGGGTCCATTATAGTTCATGACCGCTACAGGATCTCCAAGCCAAAGACCCGACAATCGGACGCAAAGCCTAGGCAAAGGGCTATCGGGCAGTCCAACAACAGGTGCACAGATTGATGATATATATTTCTGGATTGACCTTACGTCTGTAAAATTGTACTTTGACAGTATTTTCATGTGCTGGAATTCCGATTTGTTTTATACAAGCATGTAAGGCATGGTCATTGGCCGCGTGAGATAGATCCACGTGATGATACTGTCATTCTTGGATGCAATCCCCAATGCGTGCACATTGGGTGCTGGAGTCTCGACATGTGCGTCACATATCGAGAGAACATCTTCTTACACGATACGTTTCCCCATCTGAGTCATTTCCTTCTCGATTTCCATGTCGGAATCGTAACTTTATACGTTTGGGTGAGAATAATTGAAGTGTCATTCACATCGATACGATCAAATCTCCATTACACTACCGGTAGTAATACAGCACCACGTATGAGAATCCACAACATTATATACAGCGTGGATGTCCATGTAATCTGGAAGTACTTGAGAAAGTAGAAAAGACATTGGCATCCGTCAGAAGTCCAGATGCAAGCAGCTTGAAGAAAATGAGGAGAAGGAATGCGGATGTTGATTCTGGCTGATTCGAAATAAATGAAACTGACCAGCGAAAAGCTGGTTATGTGTTGTAAATATATGGTGCATTTTGGATTGGAAACGGTGGAGTGACCATGACCATACTACCATACATTTCTATTCGTCGAGATCACATGATCAAACCCAGATACCCACACAAATCTTCACGATGTCAGTGCTGGTAGAGTAAACGACAGTCCATCCAAAGGTTCTCCAGACGCTGGTAGGCGCATGGATTGATTTGAATCAAGTGCATTGCTAAAAAGCTTTTATTCCGATTTTTATTGATATGCTTCTGTTCGTCGTACGCCTTTTTTGCACCTGCATCTCAACAGCATGCAAAGCTCTTCATGGAAAATCCCTTTGTTCCAACTCCTTCAATTGATTCGCGAGGTGCCGTACATGGAAACTATCACTCTGGCTTCCCTTTTCTGGTTTCCCCAGACGAACCGACCCAGAAAAGATGTCCATATCCGTTTGCGTGCTGTGATGATCGCGGGCTTTCTCATCAAATGAAGCTTTCTTCTCACGCCATAATTCTAATTCGATCATTTCGATCTGCCGGATCCACGATTTCTCAGCATTCTCGAGCCTCTCCACCGATTCTAAAAGTTGTAATCGTTCCTCTTATCGCTCTCGGAGCGACATTCCAGCATTTGAATGACCTCATCTTTTCGTTCGATTGTGCTTTCCATTTTCGATACACGGGTACAGACACGAGCATACTCTTCCTTGTGTCTCCTTTTTGCAAACAGAGCCTTTTGTCGTCTTTCATTCAAAGCCTTCTTTGCAGTTCGCGTTGCAGCCTGTAGCGCTTCCTGAACTCTCTTCTTCCATTAATCGGTCGTCGCACAATGTAGTGCTCTACATTGGTGGAGCTCCTGATGAACTGGACGCGACTGTATCGCTCCAAATTGAAGTGTACATGAAAAATATTGCAAAGTCGAATTCCCATGAGCGGATGAATCCTAATGCAACGTGGTCCAATCCACATTGCTATAGTGTGTACCACATCACTTCCCGTTTCTTGAACATTTTGAATCTTCTGCGCATTGAAAGAGAAACCAAATGACCAAAAAGACGCTATGTATGATCCCTGGTCCCGTGGAGTTTGAAGAACGGGTGCTCTCATCATTTGCGCATGCGGGAATCTCTCACGTCGACCCACAAGTTGTCGAAACCTTTGGCGCTTGTCTTGAAAAGCTCCGAAAAGTAAGATCTTCTCCGTACCCTCTATATTTACATATCCTTTGGTATGCTAATAACCTCCGGCTAATCATAACATGTTTCAATTAGGTCTTCTTCGCACCGGATGGACAACCCTTGATAGTAGCCGGCTCTGGTACACTTGGATGGGATATGGTCGGCGCGAATTTGCTTGAAGAAGGCGATCGTGTCCTTGTCATCAATACTGGCTACTTTGGCGATTTCTTTGGCAAGTGTTTGGAATGTTATGGCGGCAATGTGACGCATTTATCCGCATCCATTGGAACGTTTCCAACTTTGAAAGAATTGGAAACGCTCTTACGCAACAATCAGACCTCACCCTTCCATCTGATTACCATCACTCACGTCGATACATCGACAGGAGTGCTGGTAAATGTCGAAGCGTATGCCCGACTCATACGACAGTATCATCCGGAAGCGCTGATCATTGTGGACAGTGTGTGTGCGCTTGGAGGAGAGCCGTTGTACATGACGGAATGGGATGTGGATTACGTACTTACTGGCTCACAAAAATGCATTGGCGTTCCAGCTGGACTCAGTCTAAGTATTATTCGATCTCGAGCTCTACAACGATTTCAATCGCTGCATTCAGACAGTTCACAAGCGAAAAGAGAATCTTATTATCTGAGCTGGAAGAATTGGATGCCGATCATGAAGAATTATGAAGCCCGAAAACCTTCATACTTTGCAACACCGTCCGTGAATCACCTCTTTGCTCTAAACACTGCACTTGACATATTACTGGAGAACGGAGGAATGGAACAACGATTCAAAGAGCATGCTATCGCCGCCAATGCGATCCAACAAGCACTCGCGAGTCTTGGCTGCACGCTCATCACTCAACCGGGTGCACATGCACACACACTTTCATGTGTACGCTACCCTCCAGGCGTCAGTGCATCCGATTTCTTGTCCAAAGTGAGAGCTCACGGCGTATCATTAGCGGGTGGTCTCCACCAACAAATCAAGACCGAATACTTTCGCATCGGGCACATGGGACCAAGCACCAGACGACTGGATCATATTTGGAAGACATTTCAAGCAATTGAGACAGCTCTACTCGCATGCGGCTACATTCTTCCACCCAATGCGCACAAAGAAGCCGTTCTCGCACTTCAAACCGCTTTGTCGACAATCCCGTTCAAGCCAGGTTGTGCCTTCAAACGCGCGATGTACGCTTGCCCACTACCGCCCAAGTGTCAATTCTACTCGCTCGCGGCTCTAGCAGCCGCATTCACTGGCGGGTTCCTTATCGCGCGTCTTCATTCACGCGTGTGATATATCATTTAGGTGAAGAGATCAAATGCCAAGAAAGTTTGCAATGTTTTTGTCCCAGAATTCTCACGTTTTTGACGCATCCTGCAGCTCCTCAAGCATATTATTCTGCTCATCCAACACTAAAGCGTCAACCAGCGGATCCATGAGCTCTCCATTCAAAAACCTCTCGATCCCGTAAAGGGTGACATTGACGCGATGATCGCTCACGCGACTTTGCGGGAAATTATACGTCCGAATACGCTCGGATCGATCGCCCGATCCAATTTGTAAACTTCGAAGCTGATGTCTCTTGGAATCTCGCTGGTCACGCATTTGATCGTAGACGCGTGCACGCAAAATACTCATCGCTTTGGCTTTATTCTGATGCTGTGATCGTTCATCCTGCATCGAATTTCATCAGCAATTTCCATTTCACAGTGTCAAGACGCACCTGGACAGCCGCCTGGATACCTGTGGGTATATGTGTGATGCGTACAGCGCTCTCGGTGGTGTTTACATGCTGCCCGCCACTTCCACTCGCACGATACACGTCGATTCGAAGCTCCTTTGGGTTCAATTCCATCTCAATTTCCTCGATTTCTGGCAACACGACCACCGATACAGCGCTTGTATGCACTCTTACGTCGTTTATGGGCACTCGTTGGACCCGATGCACACCGCTTTCAAACTTGGTTTGACCGTACACGCCTCTTCCTTGGATGGTACATACGCATTCTTTACATCCGCCGAGATCCGTGTGCGAAATGCTCAAAATTTGGAAGTGCCAATTCCGCATGATGGCGATCTTTTGGTATAGTTTAAGCAAGTCATTTGCAAAGAGACAAGCTTCTTCGCCGCCAGTTCCAGCTCGAATTTCTAGAATGCAATTTTTGTCGTCCGCAGGATCGCGTGGAAGTAATTGGCGCTGGTGGATGAGGTTAGAATGATGGGGTAGTATGGATACTACAGACCGTGAGCGATTTCTCCAGCGCGATGGCATCCTCTTTGGCTTCTTGGAGCTCTTCTTTGGCCAATTGTATGAGCTCCTTATCGTTTTGTGAGGAAGGACTCGCTAGGATCTATGGAATGTAAGTAAGGGAATGGAATGGAGGAGAGGAGACCTCGGAGAGCTCGTCGATTGTTTGGAGTGTGGATTGAAGCTTTTGGATGGTTGTGACTTTCGGTGTGAGTTCTGCGAGTTCGATGGAAAGATTCTTGAGAACGAATGAACTCATTTTGCCTTGAGGACTATAGAGAGTGAGGAGGAGAGATGTGAGGAGAAGGGAGGAGAACGCACCTGTAAAGTTGTTCGGATAAGGATTTATGGCGTTCCAATAGGAGATTCATGTTGGTGTGAATAGTTGCTGGGAGAAGAATGTGGCGAGTTCGGATGCGATAGATGGGAAGGTGAGATGCATTGCGTTGAGAATGGAAGAGGAAGCGGAGAGGATTTCCATGCGGCATTTTGATTGGAAGAGGATGTTATTTCCACCAATCGTTATAGGAGTTTATCTGAACAATCATAGGAATGTTGAGATTTATTGTCCACTAGTACGACGTTCCTTATTATCTTTTTGACGAATGGAATATGAAGCTCTAAAGTGGCACTTAAGGATTGGTCGTGTGGGATAGATAAAGGTATTTCGTAATTTATGAATGTTGTAAGATGGCATACTTACCTGACTGGAGTCTGACAGTGATCAATAAGGCTGTTGGCTTGGGCCGGAGCAGGTCCCTTGCACTCCGATGCTGTAATGGCCCAGGAATGCCCTATGGGTAACTCCACAGTATAATTTTTGATAGCGGGGGTGAGCGCGTGCGCCGCCCCCACCCTCCTCTTGAATTTCAGTGAAACTTCATTTCCCTCACCATTTCAGGATAGTACCGTAGATGCGCGAATAAAGCGCTAACAATAAAGTGTCGGTTCAAAATCTATTTCTTATCCAAAAGACACGAATTCGCAATCTTTTAATTGAATCGCAACCAAAAATCTAAAGCTTCACAACTACCACAATGTATGTAACTCGACGATTGCTTCGCTCGACACTATCTCCATCGCAATGTGGCACTCCCACAAACTCATCATCACCAAATAAACCTTTTATAAAGCCCAACGCGGAGCTTGGAAAACACTCAAATGAAGAGCTCTTCGATCCAAAAGAGTTGTATTATGGCTACCAACGAATCGTTGACGCTCGAGATTCGAAAGAACGATGGTCTGAGGCACGCATTCTCGATTTAAATGAGTCCGAACGTCTCTTATTTGTGCATTACATTGGGTGGAATTCACGGTATGACGAGTGGGTTGCCCGTGAGAGAATCACAGCGCATGGAAGACACACCAAAGCGAATCGAATGCCGCCTGAAAGTTGGGATGGAAAGACATCGCTTTTCCGTCGAAGGAGTAAGAGGAGACCCAGCAAATTACCGATTCAAGTTGAAGAGCAACAAAATACCGATACTGTTCCGGTAGTACTGACATCTCCGTGCTCTCCCGTTCAAGTACAAAATCACTCGGAAGCAAATGGACCTGTACCGACCGATAAAAAGCAGCAAGCAGTTCAGATTGAGGTCGATTCGGTTGATGAAATCCAAGAAAACAAACCAAAGACAAGCCCAATCGATTTGGAGCTCACAATCGACGTTCATGTGGACGCAATAGACACCGAGAAGAAGACCCACAAGAAAGCCAAAACTGAATTTAATCGGTCACAATGTCCGGGTTCCGAGACAGAATCCAATACAATGGAAGCGTACGCCATCGAAGGTCCCAGCCGTACCACAAAAAACCATTTAGCTGCTATTTTTCGATCGCGATTGCAACAGAGTTACCGTGTCGAAGGATATCAAATGTATATGGGCCCGATTTCCCCAACGGAATCAGGATTGGAGTCGTATTCAATGCAACACAACCCATCGTACTCATCATCCATTCAAGTTCAAAGTGACAATGTTTATTCATGTGCTAGTTTTAAAGGAGAACGGATCAATCGGATGGAGCAGGAAGCGTATCATCAGCAAACATTGGCGCTTCGAAATAAGAATTTACGATCGGCGGTGGAGAGCGAAGAATTACTTAGAAAGAGTAGTGTGTTATGGCAAGATCAGAGCCACGCTTTTCGGATGTTGGATCCGGCTGCTTCTCCGACAAACGCTTCCACTTCATCGGAAAGCAGTCCGAAAACGCAAAGTACCAGTCAGAATTCCGAGGTAGAAACAGGTCAAATTTCAGCATCAAAGGAGAAAAATGGTGTCGAAGACTCTTTGGCTACACAGAAGGATTGTGATGAATCGCGAAATGGAAAGGATGAAGCACTTCAGGGGGAAGAGGACGAAATTCTGTATGAATTCGTGTTATAGCGATAAATGTTTGCGTCTATTTGGCATTCGCATACGCCGAGTGAGTGTAAAGACTTTGTAAAGTATCAAGCGCTTGCGAGGAGCGTAGGGATGGAATTGGGATAAAGTGAGATTTTGGGAAGAGTTTGGAGAGATGGAATGAAAAAAATGCGATCAAAAAGCGCTTGTGTGATACCGTTTTGAGTGGAGAGAATCAATGCAATGGCGAAATGGGAATAATAAATTGATTTGTCTAGTATCCGCTTTGTATTAATACGTCTAATATACGAAACGTTTTCTTACCGGTCACAAAACTGAATTCGACGGGCTCCAAAAACATACTGATACATTATAAATTTGTGGCGTCTTTGAGGAGCCAGTCCATATTTTCATGTCGTTAAATCTTTTGGATTTCATGTAAATCGATCAATCTATCAAGACACGACACAATGCAACGCTACACTAGTGCATAAAATCACCCTCCACTCACTCTGCTGCCCAGCATGGATGTCCGCTTCCACTCCATATCATCGTATCTATGTCACTCATCCTAATCCACTACAATACACGCACTTGCCGCATCATTCACATGTCGTCTATCGGTCTCATTCATTCCCTCATCCTTTCCACTATCATCGACGCTCTTCTTCTCCACACTAGCACCCATAGACTTCACCTCCACAACATTGACACCTTCTTTCTCTTCCACGTTTCCACCTTTTACCCCTTCCGAATTGCCACGTTCCTTCTCAATCTTCTCACGCAGCCATTCATCCGAATGAAACTCCACATCTCGAGGCAACTTTGTCAATTTCAGCCATTTCAATGTCTCCACGAGATTCATCCCACTAATAATATCGGTAAGCTGGGAATTAATTTCGATCGCAATAGTAGCCCCACATGCCTCCGCAAGTTTCTTGAGCTCTTGGCATCCACGAACGCCGCGTCTTAATATCAACAAATGTCTTTCCGATAATTTCGCATTGCTATTTCCAGACGTTCCACTCTGCATTATCGAGCTTTGCTTCTGCTGAAGCGGTTGAGTCGGAATATGAGAACCACTTTGCATCGATCTGGTATCCAACGCTGTCTGCACTTGCTGCATTTGTTGCTGTAAATAAAGACGATACAAATGAGGAGGAAGCATACGAGCTTGCTGGGAATTGATTGAGTCCACCGACCCGTGTAATTGACCCGCTTGCATTGGGTACGCAAGACCAAATTGACCCGGGAGCATCGAAGTGTTCCCATACATCAATTGTTGTGTTGCAGCCACCGGATTGATGGCTGTAGACGTGGAGATCGACCGATTGCAGTAGGTGCAGTCGATTACGCGAGGTGTCTTCACTTTAGTGATACTCTCCGGGTACAATTCCGTCATAGTGTTGCAGTGTCCGCATCGAGCAAGTTTGATATTTTGTGTCGGCACAAGTGCCGGCTGTCTACCTCCGGGTGCTTTACCGATGATAGATCGCTTGTATCGACGCACAGCTTTGTTGTATTTATGTGTTTCCATAATTTCCTCTTGCTCTTTGGGACTGCATTGTTGATCCAAATCTTCTTCAAACATTGTTTCCTGCTCGAACCAGTCCACGATCCAGTCTGCAACGGGTTCTTCACGCCCATCATCGTCTTCCTCTGCTTCTCCTTGATACGCTTCCAACACCGAAAGTATCAGCGACATTTTACGCAACACTCGATCCAGAACAATATCTTCTTGTGGTGCCATAAGCATCTTGTCGAGTTTCGTCAAGCCTTGACCCGCATTCGAAACATGGACGCCTTTTGCTTTGACTTCTTCTTCTTCGGCAGATGATGCAATGACAGTTGCTACTTGACCTTCTTCCGCAGCCAAAGCTTCTTCGAAATGATCCAAATCAAAATACTTTTGCAAATCGCCTTGTTTGAATTTACGTTCCAAAGCTTTGTCATCGACAATTTGCTTGGCAACTCCTTCTTTTCGGATCTGTAAATCGTACACTTTCTTCTCCATTGTGGCACCAGCAACAAAGCGATACACAAACACAGGTTTCGTTTGACCAAAGCGGTACGATCGACACATTGACTGCGCGTCATTACACGGATTCCAGCAGACATCAAAGATCACGATCCGATTGCCTCCACAAAGATTGATTCCTTCGCCTCCCGCTTTGGTGGAGATAAAGATCACGTCGACATCTTCCTCTGGATCGTTAAACTGCTCGATTTGACGGAAGCGGTCTTGTTGCGAAGTGCTTCCGTCGATTCTGAGCGATGTGAAAGGCGCTTTGTCGTGTTTTTTTCGAGATCGACGAAGTCGATTGTTCCTTTGTGCGATAAACATCTCAATCACATTCAATGTCGCGATACTTTGAGAGAAGACGATAACTCGATCGCCAATTTCTTGACACGCTTCGAGCATTTCAAAGAGAACGACCATTTTGCCACTAAAATCCAGCTCACCATGCTCATAATCTTTAAAGACGGGAGCTGCAAAGCTGAGTCGATGCTTGTTCTCTCGAGAATGTCCATACGCATCGAATCCATTGCCATCATTCACAGGACTGACACTCTCTGAAGACACCATACGCCATCGATTCTTCTCCCGGGACTCACTAGTCTCATAACCCAGTAAGACGTCTTCCTCTTCATCGACAATATCAAGATCCAATGTATCATCAATCTCTTTCCGGCGTCGATTCTTCGCGATACCAGTGTAAAGAGCATTCTCCAACACTCGAAAAGCTTCCTGTAACACATCCGGATGGTTGGAGATCGCTAGCGAGATGTGGTAGCCACCAAGAATGTCGACTTTTGCTCCAGTTCCGAGATCTTCTGTGCTTCGTTTAGGAACACCACATTCCAAAAATCGACGATACAAGCGAGACTGGATTTCACTCAGTTTGAATATGAGCACCCATTCTTTCTTGGGTGGCAATTGCGTGAACAAATACTGCTGATCTCGACGAAGCACCAAAGGTTTCAGATCTTGTGTCAATAAAAACGCACGCTGCCTAGCCAGCCGTACATCTGCCGCACTAGAATCCACGCATTGTCCATTTTGAATCGGTTGGACAAAACGTGTCTTGAATTCATCCAAACTTCCAAGGTAGTTGGGTCGTGCAAAATTGACCATTGTCCAATACTCCACGAGATGATTCTGCAACGGATAACCCGTCAATATCACTCTTCGTTTTGTCTTCACTTGTGATAGCGCTTGTACCAATTTCGACTTTGGATCTCGAACTCGATGTCCTTCATCCAATACAATCAAATCCGGTCCTGGGTCACAAAGGAATTTCACCGAGGACTGAATCATTTTCCTCGACAACGGATTCTTCTTACTTCGAATCGGTTCTTGACCGATTCCTTGTAAAATAAGAATACGAAAGATCTCGTACCCCATAATGAGAATCCCACCACGCTGATGCCATTTCCGAACTAAATCAATTCGATCTTCCATTTTCTTCTCACGACTCGATTCCAGGGTGGTCAATCCAATTCGACGTACTTCCTTTCGTCCAAGCCAACGAACTAATTCAGCTTCCCAATTTCGCACGCAAATCGTTGGTGCTAGAATCAATGCATGGCGATGTCCCGATTCACTATTGCTTTTTGTATCTGTATAATCCAGCATGTTATTGTATCTCTCATTTTTGCGTTTTACACCATCCTTTGCTTTCTTTTGATGGCTCAAAAGAGCTTGGATCACAGTAATTACTTGCAGTGTCTTCCCAAGCCCCATAAAGTCTGCGAGAATGCATCCTGTTCCTTCCGGTTCAGCTGCAATATGACTCCACAAAAATCGAGCACCTTTGACTTGATGAGGTTTCAATCGACGTGCTAGATCTTTGTGCACATACACCGCTTTCCTTCCATGATCGCCACCTTCTTTTGCTTCCAGCACTTCTGGATTCAGACAAAGCTTTCTGGGATTTTCCGCTGTGTGTATGATATCTGTCTCGCTTTTCTTCAGAGCTACTGTGTGAGTATCGGGTATACATTTCGTGTCTGTACCAGATGGCGCTTCATCAATTTCGTCCTCCAAACACGAGAAGGAATTGAGTATTTGATCGATATTTACATCGCGCTGCTGCTCTGGAATTTTATAATGATGCGTTTGATCGGTTTCTTTCACGTCTAAATCCACAACCACATTGCCGAACGGTACCTTTTCGTCTTCGATGACACAGACCTTTTGTTTCTTCGATACGTCGGCTACCTCGTATTCTGATTGCTTTCGCTTATTGGGCGAGCTTTCTTGCTTTTTCGTTGGCATCAGAATTTCAAGTATACCATCATTCCCGTCAAGAACGTCATCGATTGGTTGAAAGTCGATGAACGATACATCGGTGCATTGCTCACGTTCTTGAGATGTTAACTTTTCTGTTTCTAACGCTTTTTCGGATGCGTTTGGAGCGGGATTTTCCGCAGCGTCTGTTCTGAATGTTTGCGATGGTAGTATATCCACGTTTGATCCGCATTTCTCACTTTCTTCGCCATTAAAAAGATGAGGTGGCGTGAGAATGTTTGCTTCCGCCATTCTCGATGAATTTTGTTATCTTTTGTTCCCGCCACACTAGGAGAAAGCATCCTTCTAAATAGAAAATGACGGTAGTGGGATGGTTGACTTGACAATCCTTTCTTAATATATTACCTGCAAGAATGCATTCTTGTGCTATTTCGATGTTAAGGTGTACTGTATAGGCTGACGCAGTTGCTGGTACCATACCGGTACCAGCGATATGTTACACGTTATGTACTGCTCGTAACACACAAAATTAATGACGCCACATCATCACTCCGATACACATTATCAAATATAGGTCCAAAATCGAACAACCCCTACGGCCACGAAACACAAACCTGTTTGAACTGATACCATCCCATTCAATAATTGCAGATCGACAGCAAAGTCTTGATATTTAATCGCGGTAAGCACAATTCACATACCTCTATGCATTGATACAATGGCCTTCCGGCTTCATACCTTTTTCCCACTTTTCTATTGAACCTCTTGAACGCAAATCCGCAATGTCTGACTCCAAGTTCGCGCTCTCCTACATTCTAAATGCAAAGCAAGTCGCGTCTCCCAGTCGTTCCAGACACAATCCTTGCGCAAACTCCATCTCACCTCGAGCTCAAGCGGATAAATGCGTCAAATCAACTGGCTTGACGGCTCTCAGTGAAGCTGTCTCCACCGCTACATACAAACGAAATCTCCCCATCTCGAAAAGTAGTAAACCTGAAGAGCCCTCGCGCTGTTGTCGCATGACAGGATGCGAAAATCTCATCGTTTCTCGTAGTCTTTGCGTCAAACACGGGGTGAGAGTGATTGTAATTGATGATCAACAATCACTCCTGAGACGATTATTGAATAGGGAGGAACACGTTGCACGTTTCCAGAGTGCACGAAGCGAGCCAAACTCAACAGAAGATGCTTCCAACACGGTGCGTTTACGTCATTTCTACCTTGTTGATTTTCCTCTGACAATACAAATTGTATCGGGTAGGCGGATGTCGTTTTTGTAAGGTGGATGGATGCAAGAGTAAAGCAAAGCGGCATGGATGTTGCTGGTCGCACGGAGGGGGAATGATTTGTCAAGTGAAAGAGTGCACCAAGATATCTACACAAGGAGGATTATGTTGGGCACATGGAGGTGGAAGTCGCTGTCGTGCAAAGAATTGTCAAAGACGATCGTATCAAAAGCTGGATTATTATTGCACATTACATGCGGATACAATTTCTCATGAAAAAAGAGAAGCATTGATTGGATGAAAATAACACTAATGAGTGAATGTAAAATAATATCTGTACTACATTTATCCAATCATACTGTCGCACCACAATCGCATGCCAGAAGCTTCAGAAGCCAAGCGGTAGAATGGAACTGCGAAAGAGACAATGCTGACCTCAATACAGGATGGTATATACTGGAACCTCTGCTAGCAGCAGATTTGAATCGTTGCTGCATTTGAATGTGGATACCTTTGTAAGTTGATGATACGGTAAAGAGCTGAGAGATGAGATCTTTTCAGGCCGTATCACTCGTCTTTAAAAGCTGCGTTGATTTAAAGAGTATCAGCTCATACGGATAGATTAGGACATAATATAGCCACGCGTTTAGCACATCTCACAAAATTCGCTGTTGTTGGCTACAAACGTTTGACATTGTGACTTTTGACTCTAAATAAAACAGCTTTCATGCGCTCAAAAATAGCATAATGAATTTTTGTCACTTTTTGGATGGAATTGTTACTTTCTTCATGCGATGTCAAAGTCGCTGAGTCTTCTGAGAAACACGAATCCTGTAATATCGCTGCGTTGACTCATTGTACCGATGAGAATATGATGCCTGCTGCATCTGTATGCTCCATTTACACACTGGAAAACCTGTTTCTTCGTCCTTATGAAGATGAAGATGGAGATGCGAATGTCTCTAATCAGGGAACGAATGAAAAGCATGAGCATGATGAAACAAAGACACGTTCGCCCACAGATGTGAATTACCAGCATCGTCTGATGGGGCTCCAGGCTCAATATAAGACAGCTCAAAAGGAGGCAAAACGCACGATTGCTTCGCTACAATCGCAAGTATCGTCCAAAGTATTTCTTATGAGTTCATTGAAGGAGCGGAATACTCGTATCAGGAAACAGTCAGCTAGGAACATGAATGAATTGAAGCAGGCAACGACACAGCTCGCTAAAGCTCGTGCAGAAATGGAGATTATGACGTCACGATTGACGCAGGTGGAGCATCAGCTCACACTCGAGAGTCGACAAAAGGACCAAGCACAAGCAGAATTGCAGCAAATGCAGTTGGAATTATTACAATACAAAGCGAAGAATCAAGTCCTACGATCGCACGAGGACGACATTTCCACCAAACTAAAAGTCACACAAAAAGAATTAGCAGAAAGTAGAATTCATGTGAATCGTATTAATGGGCGATTTAATCTTGGAGAGGTCAAATTGTGTCAAGTTAATCAGGAGCTTCAACAATGTAGAGCACTACAATGCGCGACAACCGATGAGTGGAAGAAGAGATTGCAAGAAGCGCTACAGGCTGCAACGCGAACTGCAAAGAAGGCTTTGAATGAAAGACGACAAAAGGCTCTGTTTGCAAAAAGGAGACACAAGGAAGAGTATGCTCGTGTCTGTACCCGTGTATCGAAAATGGAAAGCACAATCGAACGAAAAGATGAGGTCATTCAAATGCTGGAATGTCGCTCCGAGAGCGATAAAGAGGAACGATTACAACTTTTAGAATCGGTGGAGAGGCTCGAGAATGCTGAGAAATCGTGGATCCGGCAGATCGAAATGATCGAATTAGAATTATGGCGTGAGAAGAAAGCTTCATTTGATGAGAAAGCCCGCGATCATCACAGCACGCAAACGGATATGGACATCTTTTCTGGGTCGGTTCGTCTGGGGAAACCAGAAAGGGGAAGCCAGAGTGATAGTTTCCATGTACGGCACTTTGCGATTCAAATGAAGGAGTTGGAACAAAGTGTTGTTCGACTAAGAGCTTTGCATGCTGTTGAGATGCAGGCACAAAAAAAGGCGTACGACGAACTTATCGAAGCATATAAAAAGAGATGGAAATAGCTGCAGTTTAGCATTGCACTTAGCGTGGAAAGATCATCTCTGACTCTACCCCTCCTACTTGACATCACATGAACCGTGGCTGGTGGAGCCGGGGTCTGCATGAACATGTTCCTTTCCCCTTTGACTTAGCTTGGAGAGTTTTTCTTCCAATCCAGCGAGAAGAACATTGCTCGAAAAATCTCGAGACTGAGTATAACTGAACTTGAGTTTTGTTTTATTTGGCATCTGTAATTCGACGTGTTGGTTCCTACAAAGGATATGTAAGCTTCTTTTTGTCAATTACGTTTAGCCTGAATTACCCAATGTTGACGGTCAGTCCACAATCGTTGTATATAAGTGTGGGCTGAGGAGGGCTTGTCAGAAAGAGTTAGCTTCTCGCTCCATTGATTTGTTCGTTGTATCACCTGAAGAAACTAAGTAGAACGGCAAGCCATCCTAAATCGAACACTGTCATCACTGCTAGTTTCATCCTGACCAGAGATTAGCGTTACTTTTCGAAGCTGATCATTCTTGCTTACATTAAGGGTTTATCTATGTTGGATGTTCCCTTGAACTTCGCATGTAGTGTCCTGAATGCATTTAAATAATTCTTGATCACCTCCTGATTGAATTCGGGGTTCTTGTTGTCGAACCTATTCAAAGAATAATTTGCTTTGGCTCCCTATTTCTTCTGCTGGATTTACTCTTCTTCAAAGGTGACGCAAGAGGGAACTTCAGGGGCTCGTTGACTATTGAAAACAGAAAATTAATCGCTTTCCAATCGGTCAATCTGACTTACGTTGGAACCTTCGCTTTTTTCTTTTTCATAAGTTCGCGCCGAAACCGCTGAGAAGCAAGTGCGTCAGAATTTTGATACTTGACGTCGGATGATAGTTGCTTGACTTTATGATGCATCATGCCGGTCATTGCATAACCATTCCCTTTTCCTTGTGTATGCAAAGCCACTGAACAAAGCAACAGTAGGGCCGGATACGACAGCATGGATTTTGTCATGACGAAGGATAAGCAAATGATTGAATGACAATAGCCGATACTGACTGAGGAATGCGCTACGTTTGAAGAATGCAAATGCGTTCGAATTTTGGATGCTTACTGGCTGTGAAGGGCTCACAACTTGACGATTACAAGTATCGCATATTGTCTGGCGATTTGTTTGAATATTTTAAAAGAGACAACGAAGAAAAATGCATTTGCTTCTACACCTACCACACCGTGAATTCGAAAGAAGAAAGTCGCACTTTGACTTATGAGGCCCAATGAAAATCGCTCGTTCTTTGTATAATCCCACAGCATCTGACCTTGATTCTCGTTCATTTCGAAAGTATTTCTCCTTTGTCGGCTGAAGTGCACCAAATATTGCAGAAGGAAATGTAGGCAGAATTTGCGGCAAAATGCGATTTAAAAAACGAACGCGTTTGCCTAATTTAGGGTCGTAATGGCTGTCATCCCATGCAACCTTGATTGAACAGCTTTTAGAGAAGTCAAAACTACCTGAATAAAACATAAATACTTGCCAAGCGTGCTCACCAAGCATCGTGCATAACTTCCTCCCTGCCTAGAAAGCCATGCTACGCGCAAGCGCTCGAGAAGGCGTGATTACTGCACGAAAGGATTACCTGATAGGTTAGGAAGATGTCCAAACAGCTTGGGATGCCCGCATTCCGCATCAAATCAAACGGAAGGTCAGCAAATGCTATTTCTAAGCGTACGGTTCGGCGCGAGCTTCAAACAATCCCTCATTTCATTTTTACAAGCGCAAAAGACGCCGAGAATAACAGAGAAGCTTCAGCTGCGTGCTTGAAGTGTGCGCAAGTGTATGAACAGAATGACTATCTGTCTGGGGTCTTTTCTAGTAAAATGAATTCAATCGAGATATACTGGTTAGAGACATTTCAAACTGGCATGATCTTTTGGAGGAGAAAGTTGATTCTGAATTGTCAGAATGGGGGTGGCGTTCATGGTGGGAGGGCATTCCCAGCCAAAGTCAAGTCAATCTCGAGACGCTTATTGGATTCCAGAACTCATAAGACTATCAGCAAGCTCCGAGCTCCAATGACACGCAAGTAGAAGGCTAATCTTTCATTGTACATTAAAGTGGCAGATTTTGACTGGCCAGCGCACTCGCCAGAGCCGAACCCTCACTAAATTGTGGGGTGCTTCAGCTCTATTTGCGATAAACGTAAGCAGTACGCAACGGTCATTGAGTGGAAGTTGACAATCAAAGCAAATTGTGATGGTAACACACCAAAAAATACATCGCTCGTAAACTAGATGCAAGACCACTGCATCGGTTTACTCAAAAGCCAAAACACAAGACTAATTTTTTCTCTTCTTTCAGGGCGGCTTTATAATATAACTTGTGCTATATGAGCTTTACACTCTCATTAGCTCCAGGACAACAACACTGACATGTTTTTTGTACCGTCTGGTCATATCCTCTGTCCCCTGAATATCATTGCGTCGTGCAAATGACTCTTGATCCGATGAAACCGGCAGAGATTACTTTGTGTCGAATTTCGCTTCCACAATAACTCTCCTCCAAGTGCGGCTTTCGATTGCTATTTCTCCATGGCAAAGCTGAATTCTCGACCGTTGGCGTCGTATTGAGGAGAGTTGGGTCTCGGAATGGGTCTTCAGCAACTTTTCGATACGAACATTCTCCATAAATGCTTTTCCGGTGTCCAATTCTTCGTTTTCGCAGTGGAATTCATTTGTAGCACGTAATGTGACCTGGATCATACGTCGAATTATCAAATACCGACAGCTTCTGCCAAATAAACACTTTTTCCATGCGTCACCCTAATGGTGCATTGATTCCATTTGTACCAAAAAACACATTCTGAAATTGAAAAAAGGCGTTGAAAGTATAAGAAAGTATTGTTTGTGTTAGCGTACATGCACTTTTGGATGGTGGAAGCGGCAACGAATTACAAGACGACGGTGCGGGACACCCTATTTGACTCTACTAATGATGGCGATCATTCCGAAGAAGGAGATTTTGAAGAAACTCTGAACCTAGAAACAATGGATTATGTGCTTCACGAAGAATACGAGATCGGGCCACCATGCACCTGCTATCTCACAAATGATAAATGCTTTAATTCACCGAATCAATTTCCACAATGTACAATACTTCAGTGATGAGATCAAAAAGCCTTGCTTCACCGACTCATTTACAGCTCTTTGAAGTCACAGAATCACGCTCAGTGAAATATCTGGGAAGGCTTAATACCCAGATTGCTAATTTCGACCCTGAGATTCACATTTGGGTGCGATATTATAGGAAAGTGTTTGCTCGTAGTGTGCGGAATATGGTGGCTATTCAAATCCGATTACATCGGTATATCTTCTATCCATTTGCCAGTATTGTTGCAATCGCCAAATCATTCAATACGATACATGCTCCGGTTCGTTAGTAAATGTTTGGCTTGCGACTTCTCACCTCAACATGAAGGAAGGTGTGTAGGAACAGCAGGTGCACCCAAAAGCTTCAATATTGCATCGTCTATTCATACCCAAGAGCCATGTGCTGGCCAGGCTTACATCGCAACCTGGTCATCCTCTCTTAAATGGTCAATGTCGACTTATATATCGACCACGGATGATTTCGCTACCCTGGAAAAGATTGGCATGACGTTGACGCTTCTTGATGTCTAAAAAAACCAAGGGAGAAGAGCACGCCAGACCGCAGACCTTAATTACGAAAACGACGCAGTAGACGGCCAACACCAATAAATGAGATTGAAGATTGATTCATGACCTCGAATTCCCCTACACTTGGGTCGATCATGACTAGTGTATGGCGTGGATTAATTGCCAGTGCCTTGATATGGCAGCTGTGTCTTTCTCAATCGCTCCTTTAACTATTGGAAAAATATTCAAGTGACTTCCACGATGCAGGAAAAATTGCTATGTTAGCTGGTGGATTCCGAGTGCTTTTGTCGGCTTTGAATTAAGCCTAAATAAGAATTGTCGAGAGCAGAAGCATTATTGCTGGCAAAAGAGCAGTACACATGATATGGTATCGTCTACACTCACCAGCTTATTACTCCTTGGGTCATCAGATCATACAATTGGCATATCGCATCGAAGGATACTGTGCTATATACATTCCCTGCATCAGAACAGAAACCCGAACGAATCTAGTATCGTACCAGAGGACTACACCAGCTATTCGGCTCAATGATATTTATATGCAACAAGCAAAATATAAGCACACTGGTTTTCAATTTCTCATATTGGAAGTTGGAATTTACTGCAAGTTAACCGACTGGATTATCACCAACTGGCAGGATAATAGACGTCCACATCTCAATCTTCGTTGTGCCCTTTCAATTTAGTACCAGCGACTCCAGGCTTTCCATCGATGGTGTGCGTTGATCGCAAAGAATGTACAACTGCTGGACTCAGACTCCTCGCTGCTGAAGGAGATTCGAGAAGCATCTCTCTCATTTTACTGCTCAGATTCGTCCAAAACGACCACAAGCTCACGGGCGTGCGGTACTCTTTTTCACTTTTTTTTTACCATCAAGCCAGTTGTTTCCCTTTGGTTTATCCATTTTTATATTGTGCAGCTTCAGCGTGAGTTTAGGATGCTTCCGATGCATAACAACGTCATCATCTCTACGAGATCATACGTTAGTTTTCTTTTCGCAGTTTCTCTCACCTAGGTTTGCTTTACTCTAGTTCGATGTTAAAGTCTTCCTCGATCCGGATTTCATGTAATTCATTATTTCTAATTGAAGAACTTAGCTTTTTGCAGGGTCATGTTTATCTATTGTTGAATACATACTTGTATTTGATTTGCAAACTGGTAGCAGTATCCATGAAGGTGTCGTCTTCTCTATTCAGCAAGAAGATACATTGATTATTCTCTTCCTTCTTCTATCATTTCACTAACTTGTTGAATTCAGTCGAATCCAACCCTGAAATCAAAGGCCCATCCATTCAATTTTTCCGTGAATTCTTCCAAAGCGGGATAAAATTTTGCAGAATCGCTGTGTATGTCGATGATATCTTCAGGAAGTCTACAAAGAATTGATTAGACCATAATTGTTTTGTCATTCTGGCGTACCCCTTGGAAGCTTCTCCTTCTGTATCATACTTTGTTGAGGATGCAGATCGAACAAAAAAACGCTGGGAAGCAACTGTGTCGGCACTTGGATTATCGGCGTTGGATGATAATTGATTGCTCGCAGATTGGACCGTGTCGCTGGCCGCAGCAGAAATCCATATTCCTTGCAAATGTAAAGCTCCTACAAAAAGCAATAGTTGGGCTGGGATAGATACCATAAGCTTTGTCATCGGTTGTGTTAGTCGGTGGTTGAAAAGACAGAAATGAGCTGATACTGAGCGAGTCAGACGGTAGCTATGAATGACGTCAACGTTTCAAATATTTGACCACTGGCTGTGAAGCACTCCAGACTCAATGATTGCAGCTATCGCATACTGCGTAGTGATTGCTGATATTCTATTTTGGGAGATGGCAACGCTATTCGTTGTATCTAGCTTTCAAAAGATGTGTGTGCTTCAGACGCATACCACATCTCAAGCTCGATGTGACACAAAAACCTCAAATTTACTTCGGTTTGTGGTAATATCCAGTAGATTCACCTCTGTTCTCTGATTAAGTCCTATCCCTTTGCTTATACATACCCTATAACCTGTGTTAATTGTGACAGGTGCGATCCAATTTTCTACCATAATAAAAGGATGTCACATTTGACATACCAATCGCCTTTGAGTGGGCGTTTAGAGGAAAAAGCGCATCAAAACAATTGTGACGCATGAACGTTAAGCGAGTTGTAGATGCTGCAAAATGTGTAAATGTATTCAAACTTATTTTCTTCAGCACATCGTCTTCTGCTCTGACATCATTGGTGTGTCTGTTAAGCACATGCATGTCTCGACAGCCGTCTACCAAGTCGTTGATCTTCTGTTGATCTCTCTCTCCGTCGTCTGCAAAAATTGATGGCTCTTCCGAGGGAGTGAACACGCATTTGCGAAAATCTGACTATGGTTTCTTGGCTGATGCCACTCCACGCAGTGGCGATCCACTACACTGCATCTTTTATGGAGGGAGGCGTAAGCTGAAATTAGTCACCTGCACCGTTACTGCGATGATCTTATAGCTGACCATAGCGGAAATCAACCCACTTCGATCGAAGCCGATCTTTGATTGGCTTCATCCAGGCTACATCAGTCGGCTGACTTACCCAAGTGAGGCCCAGAGGGACCTACATGAGCAAGACGTTCAGTCTTCAAGCGCATTCGAGGACAGCTAGCACCCAGTGGCTACTGTAACCGTCGGAAAGGTACCCTCGCCATGGATAAGAGGGCAACCAACTAGCTTGTCTGGTGGTTTGGGACGGGTCTTGCATCTCGGACATGAATTATGCTGGCAGCCTTCACCTCGTAGTTCTTTGAAACGGCTCACTGGCAAGCGTTTGTTTTTTCTTACAGCGAGCGTTCTTAACTGCTCCTCTAAAACCACTCCAATAAAAGGGTGTCTCAAATGAGTACAGGTCACAATTAACACAGGTTATATGGTATCCTCACATCCCTTCGACATCCTATTCCGTTCTATCCCTCCGCTATCTTATATTACTGTATTTCGACCCGCCAATACTTGGCAAGAAGCGTCTTTTGCTGCAGTATCTTTATTGATGGATTCAATACCGCCGACAAAACATTCTAACGCAGTGAGATGGCTTATGAAGATGCTAATTGAGACATGCTGCCTCTTGATAGACACGTCGGGGAGCCACGACACCTTCCTGTTTGTCCGTCCAGCTCCAACTGCTCATTTATAAGCAGGCACTTTTGAGATCCATCGAATCTGAATTGAAAAATGCGGTTCTTCAGATCGTGTACCCGAAGATTCGCACGTCCTATATCTACAATATATCTGACGATTGAAGGTTTCAGTTTCCAACTAGCATGAAACAAAAGATACTACTATGGTGGCTCAGCATAGTGCCGGGTTTCTCCCTTTGTTGAATGTGCAGATTACAATGGAAAAGTGTGGTACATGGGACAATAAACTGGTCGTTGGCTTCTCGTTTTGAGTCTACGTCTGGCATTTTATCGAGACCACAATGCTCAATTACTGAATAGTCAGCTTTCGACAACATTGTGGACCAAAAAGCATTTCATGTGTCTTGTTTTGGACGGACTTCTTCATTTGCTAAACGTATTGAAAGCTTCTGCTTGTTGGATGTCACTTTCTGTAAGCCGAAAGAAGAAAATATGTTAGTACCATGATCTCTTGCTGTCCACTCCGAGGACAAGAACGCCACCCTATAAAAAGTCTCTATGGACTTGACATCGTCTTTTTTCCAGTTTCGCATGATGCTGGACTGCATTAGCACCGAATACTGATTGTGTAGATTTTCAGCAACGGCATTATAAGCAATTACGTATCGGTGGAGTCTCCTGTCTGCAATGTTATGGACATTCCGTCAGCCTGAAAGCTGCTTACGCTTGGTGCTGGATGTTCTAGAGAAGAGTAGCAATCGTCATGACGCTGATTGATGGGTATGATGTAATTTGCTGGCTTCAAAGTAATATCATACCCGATTCGGCCGTATGAAATTCGTCCGAACCACCCCTGAGCTCTTTCTGTTCAAAGATTTTGTGCTAGAGGTCGCAAATCTTCGGATTGCGTGATGTGAATCATGCAACAATACTTGTAAGCCCAGAACCGAGCCAAGCTTCACTGAGGAAGTGCGACGACTGAGTACTTGCTGAGAAGATCGTATCAACCATGTCAATGCGCGCTAAATTCCTTGTGAAGCACGTGCTTTATTTGCATCTCAGCACGATAGTCTGAATTTACCTGTTTCCATTCAAGTACCTTCATCATCACACCCACAGAGTCTTTTGTATATGTGAACTCGGCCCACCAGATGATCGCTACATCCAGCGCTGCACACTATGGATCTTAAATTTCTTGATCCAAGCGCTTTCAAATATGCTTTCTTCAGGCAATTGTAATATGGCACTTGGTGCTTCCATGTTATAGTCAGCACTGATAGAGCGGTACGCCCAATGCTCTATTGGTTCTGAAGCTCGAGGAATTTTGCTGTCGCATCCTCCTTCGATCTTGCACTATTCTTCCAGTATCTACCAGCGGTATTCTACTCGCATCGCTCCATTCGAGGGTGAACAAACGCTCGTATGTAATACGTTTCTTTGAGTGCGTGCACGTCTTCTACAGGCTCAAATCGCGCAGATGCATGATCAATGGCTTTCAACAGCTCCATCCAATCCTCGCTTCTTTTCTCATAGATCAAACCGTATTCCTTGGAGTTCACTTTGGCAAATTTGGACTTGCAGAGCACCACGAGGTAGTGACCTTGGAGTTGTAAATCTCCGTTCTCCAGCACGATTGCCATATTCTCCTTCAGTATTGTATCGCTGCCAGTAATGAAAACCCGTGGTCCTCCGCATTCCGAGACGCACGCAATCCCATCTTCGATTATTGCAAGACCTTTTGGTGTATCGGCCTCAAATTCCACTTGGAGCTTGTAAAAAATTAAGTCAAATACAAAAAAAGTCCAATCTTGCCGTCGACAGCAAGTGATCTCAACGCGGCCTCGAAATGCCTTTGGGATTGTTGTAAGCGGACAATGGTCATTTAAGCACCATTGCGTGCTGACAGATCATTTCGAATTGGGCAAAGAAAAATAAGTGCCCCACTGTGTACGCGTGCCCAAACGTATTCGTGTCGATTCAGAGCCCAATTGCACGAAATACGATGCACATAACACTGGAATGCTCGCTGGTTCACTAATCCTGGATATGAATGCGCTTTCTCGACCAAGAAGCGTATCGAACACTCATAGGAACAAGATTCCCTCGTCAGAGGTTCGTTTAAATTTTTGTGCAACGCAAGTTCCGCTACGATGTTCGCAAGATCGGCAATGGATGCGGTTTCCGAGCATTGGAATTGAGCCAAAACTCTAGAAGATGTGTTGTGGTTTTGTTGTATTACCAAAACATTATTGATAGGGCTGATTCGAGTGCCGACCAGATCACAGCAGTACTCCTTCCGGCTGAGTTGGTCGAAGAATAGACTTATAAGTGACGTAAGAGTTTTGACTTGGACGGTTCTTACGGCGTTCCAACTTCACTTGTGGTTCAAAGTCGGGTAACACATACTGCAACATTTGTAGTACAGGCAAAGTTCAATTGCTGCGAGGATAACGGATCGACTGAATTATAATTTGCTGTAAAAACTGGATTCCTTGCTTCTTTAGTTGTGACTCGATCACAGAAATTGTGACCCACCCTCTGAATGAGGTAAGTACAGGAATTCCGACTTGAAAATCTAATTCGCGTTGAACTTCGCTCATACTTTCGGCCCATAACAAATAGCTTATGAATCGTTTGTCATCCCCGAAGTAAATGTTGCGGGATGTTGAAATGAGGTTTGAAATGCCATAATCGAGATAATAGCATAGTATGTGCCAATAATCGTCCAGGAACTGTTCGTGCACGACAAAACCATCGACGAAAACCACCATAAAAACGAAGCTCCAGAAAGTCAACCATCAAATCACCCACTATTTCCTGACTAGAATAGAAACTCCAAGTACTTCACCGACTCGTTTGGTGGGAGAAATATTACTTTATTAAACTGTCGACGAACGATATCAAGCTGAGCCTCTAATACACCTAATGAAGACGATAATGATGTTGGGTCGTCCGCAAAAAAAACAAATTTGTCGCTGTACTCGTCGTAGTGCTACATAATCCACGTCCACGTATCTCCGCAAAAAAATTCACAAAGGCTCAATCGTCATGAGAAAAAGAAATGCGAAGAGTGGATCACCTTGTTCAGTGTTGCACACCCCGAAAAGGATTAATCTTTGTGAAAGCCTTCCATTCAACAAAAACGAAATGTTTGTGTCGGTGTACAAAAGCTTTGTCCACTGGATGAACGAAGCTTCACAATTCATTTTCGGAAGCACTGCAAACATGTACGACCGATCCGCTCGATCGTACGCTTTCTCAAATCGAATAAGGTTGCATATGCTTCATCACCACGATGAGTGATTAAGTCCTGTAAATCACTCATGTGTCGGATATGGTAGGGCATGAGTCTTCCACGCAAAATGCTTTTTATCTTCGTAGATCAATTATGGAAGCACCTGCTGAAGTCGGTACGCGAGTACTTTTGATAGCACATGTACATCCACGTATGTAGAATAATTGAACGATAGTTGCTAGGATCCGCTCTTGATCTTTTCTTAAAGCAACGTGATTGCCTAACTACATTGAGAGCGCAGCAAAGAGCCCCAACGAGGTTGATGGGCAAAGAAAATTTGGAAACGTTAACCAAAATCCCTCGGAGCGAGCTGGTAAAATGCTGCCGGCAATTCATACATTCCAGGTGATGAGTGTCCACGCATACTTTTGATGGCTACATCCAATCCAGATTTCGTCAACGGAGCCGAAATGATCGACTCGTCAGAGCTGAATAATGTCTGTGTAATTGATCCGAAAAACTGATGTTATTTCTCACGCAAGGACGAACTGAAAAGTTCAGCCGATGTTGCTTTATCTCCCATGATGCCACACCAGTGATCAGTGAACTGGAGTGTGATATCAATAGGATTCGTTGACAGCTCTCCAGTTTGAAGAAGACTTCCTTCAAAGGCACTCGATGAAAAGTCGAATTCATGGAGCGAAAAAAACTACAGAGAATTTCTCCCCTTCCTTCATAAAATGATCGAATACGAAGTCCTGATTGTACTTTAACGAGCGCTTCACTCATTCTTGTAATAATGAAGAGCTGCCTAGTACAACCTCTTCCCTTGAACCTGATTCGACAGCCGATAAGATGATCCAGCTTGTTCCAAAACTGATTGAGGTCGAACGAGTTCATCTTATTCTTGTCGTGGGATCTTGTTTTCTATTTGCTGCAATCGATGCCCGATGTGTTGCTTCCAGCGTTCCGAGTCCTTTCCGGACAAGAAGATAAACGGAGCTTCGCTAAAATGTTATCCTCCTATGCTTTGATCGCATCTTTGATCACTGGATAGTTATAAAACGAGAGCTGACACTTCCAATATCCACGACCGTGGAGTTAACACGAATTGGCAAAGTCGAGAATATGTGCTAGGTGAGCACCGTATGATAGAGGCCAACATTACTGGAATCCTTGCAAAGTGAACGGAAGAGTGAGTCCGAAGCAAGATTTGCTCCATTCGATTACGTCTTGACCATGGTCCAGCAGAGATACGTTCGTCAGGGAGGTGTAGAAGCCATGCATCGAGAACACCCAAGTTGGAAAGACATTCCAAACAAGAGAGTCGACTTGGCTCGTGTCGATAGGATCCACTAGAATAGTCCAAACTTGGACATAAGGTTGTGTTGAAATCACCACGAACCGAGGGAGTTGCGTTTGTTTCGAATGCTCTAGTTGAAAGCTTATCGAAAAAGGGTGCTCGCTACAGCAATCTTGTACGTGAGGAGCTTCGTGTTCGTGTTCTCATCTATCTTAGTAGTAGTACATGTCGATTAAGAATGTGAGCATCCTTCTTGATACCGTTTTTGTTAACGAAAAGAACGGTCTTGTTGGTTCAAGTGGAGTCGGATGGTATGCTTCCTTTAGTAGAGGACACTAAGACATCTAGCAACGAATGTCTGAACTCTGTCTACCTACGTCAGCTGCAGATTCGATGCATTCTCCGGAAGAAAGTTTGTTGAGAGCTGGAGGACCGCCAAATCATCCACTAACGGAGTATCCCAGAGGGGAGTTCAAAAGTAGGAATAACGAGTTGATTGTAAGCAACCGACAGTGATGTGGTGGGATCGAAAGTGTTGTTTTACCAGTAATATATTGGATCCAGTGATTGTTGTTGAACAGACTGGGTGCGGTACTAATGAGCATCAACTCGAAAAAGGAAAGCGAAAGCGTGACGCATTGGAATTCACCCATAGAAGGAAAATTGCTTGACCGGTGTGCGACGAAAGCGAATAACTCCTGGCGCTTAGATCGCAATTTTTCACCATCTCGCTACGCCAATTTGTGAATAAATGTATGGTAGTAGGAGGATTCGGACGTTGCAACTACACGTTTGATCATGTAAACTCACGCACTTCATCCATTGCAGGAGCATTGTCCGGCATGCTTTTAAATGCAACACCATGCAAAGCAATTGGGTGCTTAGAGGCAGAGTTGATAAGGCCATCTCGATTGCTGGTGTACATAACGTGTCTCGCCGCTTTTGAGACATAAATATCTGCACGGTGGAGCCTGTTTTTTGCGTTTGAAATTCTGACCATGATGATACCTTCAATAAACAAGTCTTCTCCAACACGGTCAGGACGATCATCCTTATCTACCCGTGTAAGATTTTTCCGCAGAAAATGAGCTGCTTCTTTCGAATAAGCGACGGAATTTGGCGTTGCAATTCTGGATGGTGCGATGTGCTAGCGCTTGCCAAATAACGTTTTCGTCGTGACTTCAATTTTTGAGTACTCTACGTCAATAGATTGCTGAACGTCAAAGTAGTTCGTGGTGACAATTTCCTAAAGCTGTCTTGGTAAGGCCTTTCTAACGAAGATCTTATAATTGTAGATCGAGCGATTGTCCAAGCTGGACGATCTTGGACCGGAGAGACTTTTTCGAGGGATTTGCAGCCATTTTGTTTGTTGGAGGAAGCACATTGTCCTCTGGAGAAGGAGAGCACTGGTCCGTTGAAGACTGCATGGAAATGTCTACGTCGCCAGGAGTCTTCTCAGACGGAGCTGTGCCACTTGTGTCATTAGTGCCAGTGCCGCTTTTGCTCGCTTAGGGCACTGTGAAGGTACTGGAGCTGCTGTCATCGATATATAGATGCTCACAGACTTTCCAGACACCACCAGCGATAGAAGAAAAGAGTAAGAGGAAATGTACACTCGTCAGGTGGACATCGCTATGCTCTGCGAAGCCCCTGCCGCACGATAATGAGCATAGAGAATTTCAAATCCTGCCGCGTACAAATAGAGATTCTCTCACCCTGCTAAGCACAGCGCCGACGAAAATATCCGTAGACAAATTTCCGTTCCAAGTCCGAAAATGTCCAAAAAAATAACGCAACCACGAGAACATCGTAGTCACAAAACGATCGATGGTTACCAGTATTATTATTTTTCCGCGCATTAATTCATGGCACACCGCTTCACTCGTGACCAGAATTCGCAAATTACCCCCTGATAACTATGCTATTTGGCCAGCTTTGTTTCTTGAATAAAGACCTTCAGGATCTCATTACCAAGACCCCGGACAAAGGATTGAAGTATTTGGGCGGGTGGGGTTCGCACGAGTGCTTTACCCGTTTCCAATACCATGGGAAACGTTGCAGTAAGGATGCCGAATGGTTTCGCCGCTTCCAAGTGAGCCGACAAAAGCTCCGAGACAGGATGACCCTTCTCAATCCATTTTTCGATAGCGTGAAGATCCGCAGCTAGAGGTTTGGGAATTTCAATCTTGAACGCCGTCTTCTTCAAGGCTTCATTTTAGCGGATTTCTTCGTGTCCCTTCAAGACATCGGCAAGCGTGCAAGCGTGCGGCGAGGACCGGTTGCGGTTGCTTGTTCACCTGGAGCGAAAGGTGATGACGTGCTGGTATCATAAATCTCCATTTCTACTGGCTGATGGATAAAACGTAGCAGGAGAGAGAGGTTTATCGATCTCCATATCGGTCGCTGATTGACCGAAGTACTACATACGAGGTGGCAGAATTGGAGAAACTGGGTGGCACTGGGGTCCATTTTCCGCAAGGGATGTGGCACCCAGAAGATAAGATGGACACGTGGAGCTGGTGATGGATGACATGACGACAAGTAGGCTGGAGATGTCAATATAACCATGGGGGTAGATGAGAAATGAACAACCGTGTGTAGATACCTTCTGAGTTGAATTTACCATGTTCACAGTGTATAGTTGCCCTTATAGCTCAATTAAGTTGTCTATATTATTAGAATTACACGTGAACACTTCTCTAAATGCCTCTACGAATCCACGCAAGGTGCTACCAAGGCCAACCAGCTTGTAAAAGGCTGCTTAAAACCTGCTGAAGTTGATCAAGCTGTTCGGGATCATAGCACTTCCGTTGAAAGAAACGAACATGTGCACTGAATGTGTAGATCAACGAAACAACTGGTCCTGTAGGTGGTTTAAAGGCTTGGTCGAAATGTCGGCGATTTCGATCCGTCCAGATGAAATGGATCGTGATCGCGACCAATGCAAGCTAAATGTACTCCAAACCAACCTAAACGGCTTCCAAGGTCCCCGAAGTGAAGGAAGTCGTAAACACGCGATATGCGACCATTTAGCCCGAGCTGAGAAGAAGGCTGTCCACGACGGGAATAGTTCGTTCCAAGTTATAGAAAACCAGCTGCAGTCGAAAAACAGGTGCTGATAACTTTCCACTTCACCACAATGATCCTGAGTACACAGGATAATTTCCGAGTGAGATTGCTTGAGAAATCAGAACCGTGATCGAACTGGCAGAATGCTATAAGAAAGTCGGAGTTGCATATCCGAGTAAATGGTTAATAAACGTCTGTGAAGCCGTTTAAAACATGTGGAAAAGTCCTTCAACCAAGTCGAAGCACTTGACCGGTCTCCCTCCCGTAAGTGAAGCAACAGTGGATGAGGCTTATCCGGTGGCTCAGATTTTCCTACAACTCGGAAGAGTTGATTCCGTGG
>CACSLJ010000107.1:0-77341 GCA_902706625.1 Albugo laibachii
TCGAACAAACAGTCTGAAAATTCACATACTGCTTTGAGTCGCCTATCATCACTTCGAGTTTTCCTGAACGAACGATGAATATCATGATGAAAATTGATTACTGACAGCCGAATAAATTCCCTAACCCTTATTATTATCTCTCTCTGTCGTCGTCAATGGTCTAATATCAGTCCCCATATGGACCGGTCTTTGACCATTTTCCAGACAACCGGCGGCAGTCTGGTTGCTTTGGCAACAGCTACGAGCATCATCAACCGCCGCATTCCGCAGAAGCGAGGCCGGCCGAAGAATGCCAAAAAGAGAATCGAATCGCAGCCGGCGAGCGTGGGGTTGAGCAAGAAATCGAGTTACATGTATTCGGCGTGCAGGGGCATGGGCCACAACAAGTGGTCGTGCAGCAAGTAGTGAGGTGGTAGATTTTCCGGATATTCCAGATGCTTTTGGGTTTTCCTTCCCTTGAAAGTTTTAGCGACTGAAGTTTTGGCTACTAGTGTCTTTTGAAGCGGGACTGAGCTTTGATCACGTGCAAGACATCTGAGCTTTGACTGTTTGCTCTGACGAGATACACTGGATATTCCAGTATACTAGCATTCCCAAGAATGCGCTGTAGTGACCATATCGGTAATTACATCTGGATGGGTTTCATGTGTGCAAGACACTGAGTGTGTGGATAGACGCATTTGATAGACCACACTGCTGACCGGTTTTATTCGCTATTCTGCCAAGATCTCCCGTTCGAAATCAAAATCTTTCTATCCGAGTACGGGTGAGATCTACAGCTTTTCAAATATACTCCAGCACCTCAGGAATGTTAGCATTTAGTTAAAGTACTAGCTGTTCTTCGAATATCTGTACGCTCTCGTGAGAAAAACTTTGGTATTTCAATGAGTGGATTACACGGTAGATTTGCATACTAGTGATATTCCCAACAAAAGGCGTGGAATAGCCCACGATTATGAGTTTGTGCAAAGGAACGGCGGATGAGCTGATCACTCTTTTAGACTGATGGCTCTCACAAATGGGTGTGCAGCTGTTGGGGAGGTTGAAAGAGGCGGATGAAACACATCACTCATACCATCCGCAATAATGTCATTTGTGTATTTCTGATAGAATGCAGACGTTGGACGTTTGTTCTTATTTATTTTCGGTTGGAAAGTGTACTGCTGGGCGAAATCACTTTCAGCAATTTTGCGCGCTTGAAGTTTTCGGTGCTCGTAATGCTCGTAGTGCTGATTAAGTGTCTCATATACCCTTGATTTCTGAACACGACCCCTTTTATTTGTGAGATAATCGGAATGTGGATCAATCACAGGATGGAAAGTCATCTCGTCAAGGTCATCTCTGTTTTGTTCGGCCGAATTGGTTGAATTATTGTCGTATGCAATTACGTGATCCAGGGCAACGAGTAACTTGGGGTAGGACAGGCTGGAATTTTTCTTGAGTACGGCGTCCAATAACGCAACAAAAGTAGCTCTTGACACAGGGCTTTCCTTTGCTGAGTCTCGGAGTAATATCACAGTGTTAATAATATCAGCTGGTAGATTACCAACGTCTAATATGTTGAGATCTACATAGTCAATGTTCTTTGCTCGAGAAATCCGGCCATCATCCTTTTCTTTTTCTGCATGCTCTCCATCCTTTACGAGTTCCACAGACACGACACTTTTCTGTGGTATTTGCCGACTGATTAAGAATTCAAATAGTGTATGGTACACCTTTCTCTTCTTCTGCGCTAGTATTTGTTGGGATCGTCGCAATGTGTACGGACGGTTGCTGCGAGCTTTTAGTTCTGCCACCACCGCTTGGCTGTTTTCCACTTGCTGATTTGCACGTGTTGCCAGAAAGGTATTGAGATAATCACCAATTGGGAGTTTATCTTCATTCCTACTGATGTATGGGCTTCTACCAGTGCTTGGAGAAAAAAAAGGTCTACCTGTCTCGGGATCCCTATCAGAAGAGTACTTTTCCATCAATTTGATTCGTTCTTGTTCTGATTCTTTCATATGTGACACGGAAAGACGATTGATAAGATCATTTTTGCTTTGGTCACCAGTTACCCAATGATGATTAATGCCTATGTCGGGTTTGAATGGGATTGATTTTACATACTCTAGCTCTCTTGCTTCCTGAGTCGCTTGTTTTTCAAAAGCGTGCTCATAGAGAGCCTCATAGATATCACTCTTAACCCTTCCACAATTAATTCCGAGTCGTTTTAATCGTTCAGAACGTTGGTGTACGAGTTCTCCTGAGACAGCATTTATTTTAGGCTGAAATGGAAATGTTTTCTGATAAAGCTCTTCCATCAAGTGCTTGTCTCGTTTTCGACGATCAACTGTTGATTGTTTCAGCTCCTCCTTGCTTTGGTGCTGCAACTTCTTACCCGATTTTGTAAAACTTGCCAAAAGTGTTGGTTGAAACATAGTTGTTGGCTTTGGCTGACTGCAAAAGTGCGCAACCATCGCGATAGTTCCGGAATCAGTTGAATGCGACGACTTTGTCCCATTGAACTTACATCTTGTCGTTTCAGCTTCCACAATTAATTGGTTCGCTCTTTTCTTTTTTGTCAATTTATCGGCCGATATCAATGCTACCGTATTTCTACAATTTGAGTCGCTGTGCTGATTGACATGTGCGCATTTTGGACAGGACCAAGTCAATTCGGCTTGAAGTAGCTTTTTCTTAGCGCAGCGCTGCCGTTCGCGTCTGGCAAGATCAGAATGAGCTTCTTGATATAACCGTTCGCCAGCGTGGGAGTAGTTGCTACTCGGGACATGATGCATAACTAATTTTCGTGACCGAGAACTCAAAAGTTGCCGATTGGTCAGCTTCACAAACTCATCATCATCCTTCCCCGCTTTCCTTTCCTGTTCTCTCTTAATCCATTTTGCCTTTCTTTCTGCTAAGGCATAAAGTCGATCGTGAACTGCTTCGTGCTTCATTGTCTGCTGTGTACATTTTGCGTGCAAATACACCAGCGGTGCGAATGCGTCCGCTGTCTCCAGTATTTTGTTCTCTTGCATCATTCGACGACTATATGCTTCTTTCGTATTATGAATACTGCGACCATCATCGGACTTCTTTCCGACTGCTTGTTGCGCAGTATGATGTGTGTGGCTACCATAACGCTGTAAAAGTGCATTGTATCGAGTCTCATCATCTCCATAAACAATTTCAGTCGACCTACTTCCGTTTATATTTGGATGCGGTGAATTTGTGAACGTCGGATCTGAAAAGCCTTTCTTTGGTGATGTTTCAGGGGTTTCAGTAGGTGAACCGTTTTTGCTAAGATTTTCAGCTATCACGTTCTCACTAAGGTCTGCATCTTCTACGTTCTGAGATTTCAGCATGGTCACTTCACTTCGTATTTGCTGAGCAAGTTTTTCCGATAAATCTTCCTGGAGACAATGGCGATAACAGAAAGCTGAGGCCACCTCAAAAGGATTTGCATTCTCATAAATTGGTAGGGTTTCACTCTTCCCTTCTGATAGACATACTTCCATTATTAGCAGCAGATCTGATCCCCCAGTTTCTTTTCTATTCGATTTACCCAAAGAAGTTCCAATTGATTTGTCTTTGCCAGAGTTGAGCTTATCAAATGAAGCTGAACTCGAGGCTGCTTTGGATATGCCAGGTGTTTGACTGTGGTCATCAAGACTATTTTTAAAGATTTCTGGAGATGACATAGATTTTGATGTTGACTCTGGTGGTACCACAAGTCCCAGATCATAAGAAATCCTCGGTGACTCGTCACTGTATCCTTCTGGCATCATGTTCTGATCTCGTAACCAATCCGTAAAGTCAAAAGTGAGAAGTGATTCTTCGGCTGAGTTGAATGCAGTCGCTAAATCTCCAGTTGTCGTTTTCATATTATCTGAAACATTTATCGCACTTGTTGATGTTGCCCCTTCGAAATGATCATTAAGAGACTTGTGTGAGACTCCTTGATAGAGGCACTCTTTTGCAAATCCTAGATCCACAGCTGATAAACTTCTTTCGTTAATAAACGGATCGGTTTGCAGGGTTTGCGGATTTGAATTAGACTCGGATGGAACCTCTCCTATTGCTCGTATGGAGTCTTTCTCCATCATCTCAATTGTGAATAATAGGTTCTCGTGGGCTTGGTATTCAGAGTTCTTTTCTTAGTCCAGCTAACTTTGGAGTTAGTCTTGGACCAGTCAGATTCATCATATGAATGACAAGATTAATTCATTCGGTTACAGCAAATGCACTCTGTTACCGGAAATATCAACACTCAAATAATTGGAGGTTATATCCTTGCTTCCACAGGCGTCGCTTTGTTGTAAACAGCGAAGAGTGCTCCGTTATTGGATCGGAATCGGTTATAGTCGTAGATTTGGATGGAACACTTACCGTTAGCGATGTGGAAGGTCATATTCGTACGCTCCGGTTTGGACAATACGATTTCCTGCAAAGGGGAACGTGTCAATTTTTCACAAAGCTGTATGAATTGCAAATGCGGGTTCAGTACCTCACAGATCGGCCTTTAGACTGGGCAAGCGCGAGTCGAAATCATCTTGAGGATGCAATCCAGCTCAAACATGTTCTTCCTCCTGGACCGTTGATTACTAATTCGAATGGTTTAACTGGAGCGCTGCTTACCGAAGTCGTCAATAAGAACCCACACATATTCAAACGCCAAGTGCTCCAAGAGATTCAGCTATGCTTGATTCATGCAGGGCGTGTCACAGAACATCCAATTTTCGTCGCTGGATTCGGTAATCGGTCTTTCGATGTGCTTGCTTACAAAGACGCAGGAATCGAGCTTGATATGATCTTTCTGATTGATTCTACTTCCTCCATCAAATGCTCTGATTTTACCTGTGTCGGATCGAAGGTGTACGAGTCATATAGACTAAGACTTTTCGATAAACACCAGGCTGACTAGAAAAAATCGTACTTTTTTATCTTATTGATCACATTGGATACCAACAACTTCAACAGCTTCAGATCTCAGTATTAGCTCATCCAAGAATTGTCGTATTACTCGATCATACTGCATAACGTTGGACTGGTGCGCTAGAAATAGTTTCAGTCTAAGTTTATAATATCAAATCTATCATTCTCCTCATGGCTAGTACGAAAGATGAGGATTCGTTGTGTCTCTGCGCTCGACATTTCGGAGCATAAATAAACTGCTCCACGCTTTCAGGTGCATTGGCCCGCTTTTCCAGCTACTTCAGCCAAACAGAGCTTCAAATTACGTCACTGAAAGCGTACGAGAAATGAAACTCATGCATTTGATCAATTCGACGTCCTAATAGAATATAGCATACGGCTACAAAACACTGACAAATTCTAATTCTTCTTAATTACCTGTGACTTGGACTCGTTTAGACATAATCGCTCATGCTAATTTATAGGGTAACTCACGAGAGAGCATCGGTTCCATTTCGGCCACTGACTTGAGTTGCGCATTCAAGCTTGCACAGCTGAACCAAAACCGTAGACGTACTGATCACAGTTTATCACTGGCGCGCAATTGCTTGGATCATTGACCTCGGCTTCAGGCTGTTACCGCCCATTTCTGTAGCAGTCAGCCTTGTTTTACCAATTGTTCCTCCAACAGAAGTAGATCCAGTATTCGTAGCTGCTTGAGAATCAAAAGTATTCGAGTTTGATGTAGCAATGGTCAGTCTTGTTCCTGTTGATGGACTACTTTCCCGCTTTCCAGCGGTTATGATAGGTCGAATGACAGGTATCTTGGCGAGTATTGTGCTATCCTTGATGTTAATTGTATTGATGGGAGTGCCTTTGGTAACTTTTGTACTTGATCCAAATAAGTTACCTGTTTTCGAAACCACATTGGTAGCAAATCGGATCGGTGGATTTTTTTTTGTCAATAAAGCTGACCGTGCGTTGCTACAATTCGGAAGTGTGGTCGAAAAATTGCTCGAGGGTCCTTTAACCAAGCCCGATTTTGGAGGCAACTTTCCTCGAAAAGAGTCCTGACGACTTCCTGTGCTTCCAACCGCAGAGGCCAACACGAAAGGTCCACCCGTAGCATTTCCGGTGGTACCAGATACACTTGATAGTAGTAAGCCAGGATTGCCTGGAACCAGAGTGTTCGACGCCACACAACCAATATTTTTCATTTGTTCTTTATGTTGCGCCTTGCCTGGTATTTTACTAACCATTTCCAAGGTTTTCACCCTTGCACGTCGAATCAACTGACCGTCTTTGGCAACCATCACTGAATAATCTATCATACTGCTCCACTTTACCTCAAAAGGTTCCTCATGATCAGTAATCATGCCGCTCAGTTCTTCCTCGTCCAGCTTTCGTTTATCTTCTAAATCCACTTGTAATTCATGCTTAAGACTGCTTGATTTTGTCATTGAAGACTTTTCTATTGCTTTCTTTGCAGCCTGAGCAATATCTCTAACATCACGATCCGCATCACCTTCCGATTTGCTGAGATAATTCTGTATTTTTTCCAGTAAATGTTCTTCCCTTAAGTAGCTAAAGACTTCATGCCAGCGAGGTAGATGCGAAATTGCTTTCATTCTGACATTAGGGATAGGATCATCCAGCAAGTCGATTGCGGTGTTGAGGTAGTTGTAACGATAGTACTGCAAACTATTCACCTCACCAGCAATCATGCATGATTCAAGGTATAATATCCGACGCCAATAACTTCCTGCGATGCCAAAGTCGTTTCTTAGTCGATTCATGATAGCAATTCGATGGCTAGAGAGCTCCAATCGCCTCAAATTACAAACAATAACTCGAATTGCTTCGAGCTGCACTGGCCGAGTGCCTTTCTCTAAAAATTCAAATAGTACCGGGATCACAGTATCATATAACTGTGTTGACGAAAACCATGCACATATGGCCCCAAGGTCTTTGACAAAAGCAGCTCGCTCACGATTCTGCCCCTCCGTGAGAGACATGAGGTATAGTAAAGCACTTCTCAAAGCTGCATCAACTAGATCCACCTACGTCGAAATTGGTCTGAACGTGAGCGATGTGTAAGAAAATGCAGTAGTAAATCTCAATCCCACCTTGTGGTCGTCAGACAAACCATTCTTCGTAAAATATGATAAGAGATGTGAGGTCTTGGATATCACTTTTCCTAGTACTTGCGATGAATCATCTGTAAGCAACTGTAGCATGAGGGGCTTGACATAGCGAAACGAGTGATTGAAACCAGCAATGAGAGCAACTTCATGAATTCCTGCTGCCAAATGCATTCGAACCTGACACAAGCAAATGGCACAGCAATGATATGAATATTAGAGGGCACGCTTGTATTGCTTTGGCATACATCAGTTTACCAGACCTTGGCATCCGAGTCCGTTGCCAAAGCAGGCATGATGTTCTCCAATAAAATGCAGAGGTACGACAGACGGAACGCTTTGACCACAGCTGGAAAATTATACGCGCAATATCTTCGTATCGTAGGATCTTCGTGTTTGATCAAATGTGTAAATCCTTCCAGTAACATTGACGTCGTATCAGCAATGTGACTACCGTTCTCGGTGTTGTCGATCGAGAGCTCTCCAAGTGAAGATAGCTTTGTCATCAAAATCCCATATTTTTCTGCAAGCAACGGAATTATGAAAATGGGTTGGTCCACCACAAAATGAGTGATCTCGGGTATTATTCGATCTCTTCTTGTCTGCGACGAATAATAGTCCAAGAGTGATAAAAAAGCGGAAAACGCCGCTTTCTTCACCTTAGCGTAGGCAGCCGTTGGTGATTAAGTAATTTTCCTCAGCAGCCTCACATCTTACCTGTTCTTCTTCATCATTTAGAAGCTCGAGTAATTCATCCAGGATGACTGAGTCTGCGGTATCGTGACTACAGCGTTTGAGTTGACTGCGTTGTATGATAAAATGGTTTCATAAAACGGACCTGATAGCTCTGGCAAGGGAGTCTACTTGTATGCACATGCATTTGCGTATATCAGCATCGGTGTCTTGGCAAAGGGAAACCATCTATTATCGAGATACTCAATGAACCATCCCACTGACGATAAAGATATGTGATTACCTTCTCCAGGAAAACATCCTCTATATCCCTTATTGGTATAAGCCTCATAGCAATAACGGCTCCTAAAAGTAAACAGCATAAAAGCCGTGATCCTGCTGTTTCTGTAACATCGCCTTTTCCGACTGCAACACGGAGAATTTTAGCATTTTTCGTTGCTGATCCAATCCTAGCTATCGAAGAAATGAGGGCGTTGCTGGCAACCTCAGCGTGCTCTTTTTCATGCGTCTCTTCCACAAAATCCAGTACAAGTGGAAGCAGTTGATTCAAAATCTGCTCGTTGGAGAGAAGCATCAGCGTTTCCTTTTTCTTTTGGTTGCTTCTCAGTAATCTCTCATTGTATTCTTCATAGTAAGTCGCGGCTGGTAGAGAAATAACTTTTCCATCAACCGTAGTGTTTGCTAATTCGCCCAAAGTCTTAAGTATTTCAAAACAAATCGCAGAGGAGTCTTCAAGTTGCCTGTTTTTCCAAGCAACCTAATTCCACTTGTTGAGAGACTAATGGCACACACGTTTTCAGTGTACCTGTATACTATCGAGAGCCACTGACAGACTATATTTTGTATGACACCCTGCAAGTGTACTCGGTAAGGCCTGGAGAACGCTGATTTTTTGCCTCAAAAAGCCATTGCGCAGTAATTGTTCAGTCCGATCTATATCTGTGAGCTCCTCATTCACTTTGAGTTTGTCCAGATCTGATATCGACTTGACGTAAAAGAAAATGGTCAGGACGTGTTGACGCAGAATTGGCGAACATATCAATACCAGTCTGTCGTCGCGTTCGAAGAAGTCTGCTTCACGCTCATTGTGTAGGCTCCAGTCGTCCATTTTACCACCCTATATTACACTACCAATACTCTGAGTATCAGCATTCGGTGGTGCCACGTCGTCAAGTTCCGTCAGGCTTCTGCTATTTTGTCGCAAAAGATGCTACGTGTACTGAAATCGCTTGCCTTTAATTTTTACTATTCCCATATCCTCTTTTATAAAGAAACGAACTTGGTAGATGACTAATTTTAGCTCAGTTGGCATCTGCATCATACTAACAGATCTATCTTTTCTAGATGAAGCAATCCAAATCGCAATAGTATCAGCGAGAAGCTTTGTATTCACTTGTATAAATCGGCGGTCCATAAACATCGCGTATATGAAGGTTTCGAACAAATGCATATAATCCACACAGCAAGCAAAGTTAGCAGTCAGTATTACATGAATGATCATTGTCAGATGTACAAACTACTGCGAAAATTACACGCGTGTTACTTAAGCGAATGGCTTTCATTACTCATACGATAAGGTCAATAACTACAACATGGTCAAGTTGGATGACGTACGCAGTCTCTTAGATGCAGGAATCGCATCACTTTTGCATTTTTATTCAGTTACAGCATCTAGCGGCATGCAAAATTACTTTTGCTCACATCAAGACCTTAACAATCAAGGTAAGCTAGCAAAATGGAGTAAAGCGGGCTCAGCGTTAACCCAGCAGGATTGATAATATCGAACCTTTGGTCGCGATACAGCTATTCATAGAGATATGCGGCGACTCCAACGCGACCGACGTTTTGATTCTGATCGCCGCTCGAAATCTAGTTTAATAATAAACCAGCACTTTTCGATACTGATTTTTGTATCGGATCTCCGGCTGGACACTGCTGTTTCCATTTTCGAAATCGTCGCCCTGAACGATTCTACCGCTTTAATCGGGCAACGGAAGTCATGGGTTTGTGTGGATCTAAGATGACCGATGAAGAAAAAGCACAATACGTAAAGTCGAAAGAATTGGATGCCAAAAACGAACAAGCACATCGTGCAGAGCAAGAAAAAGTGAAATTACTTCTACTTGGAGCCGGTGAATCAGGGAAAAGCACTGTTTTCAAACAAATGAAGGTACGTTGTTGGTCTTGCGCTACATCAGCGAATACAATTGAATCTTGTGATCGTATAGCTTCTTTACGGGGCTCCATTGTCGGACGATGAGAAGCGACAAAGCACACCAATTGTTTATAGTAATATTGTGACTTCCATGAAGATTTTGATAGATCAATGCGTCGAGCTAAAATTGACGGGAGAGGTACAGTGTCTGCAAGATTTCGAAGACATCAAGGCGATTTCTGACGAAACCGAAGTGAACCCACAAATCGGGCAAAAGATTAAGAACCTATGGACTGATCCAGGCATAGTTGCAACTTGGAATCGACGATCTGAGTATCAGATTATCGAATCAGTCAAGTATTATTTTAATGAACTTGATAGAATCATGAGGGATGATTATGCAGCGACAAAACAAGACATGTTGTTCGCGCGTGTAAGAACCTCCGGGATTGTTGAAGAGCGCTACCAGATTGATGGAGCAACTTTTGTCATGTATGACGTTGGTGGACAACGTAATGAGCGCAAGAAGTGGATTCATTGTTTTGAGGATGTCACGGCTGTAATTTTCGTAGCTGCATTAAGCGAATATGATCAGTCTCTATATGAAGATGCTTCGACCAACCGGATGATTGAAGCTATCACACTCTTCGATGAAATTGTCAACAATCGGTTTTTCGCTAATTCAGCAATGATTCTTTTTTTGAACAAAAAAGATCTGTTCCAAGACAAAATCAAAACTGTCGATCCCAAGTCTGTTGATGTATTTAGTGATTATTCTGGTGGATTAGGCAATTACGATGCTGGAGTGCAATATTTTTTGGGAAAGTTTCTCGAGATGAATCGTCAGCCTCAGAAAGAAATTTTTCATCATGTTACTTGTGCGACCGATTCGCAGAATGTGCAAGTTGTCTTCAATGCTTGCAAAGAGATTATATTAAAGCAGAATATCAAAGGCTCGGGATTTATGTAACAACTTGAGAGAAACAGAGCATCTCTCATTGAATGGTTTTACTGAATCAAGTCGTGAAGCGTGAAAGAGGCTAGAATACAGATACTTTTATAATCCTTGTCCATCTTTTCCACAGAAGTAATGCTTATCGAATTGTGTGACCTTCGTACAAATAGTCCACGATCTATCTTTGGGCTTTGACTTCCCGCATGCATAATGTAACGTACGAAATTGTTGCGATACATCGGGCCAAGCAGCCATGAGCCATCACGTTTCACAAAATGCGCGCAACACCATGGAACTTCTCGAAGAATTGGAACGAGATAAGGAGCTAGACGTTCTACGCACCTACTTAACCCGCTTCAATTTATTCCCGCGAAATCGAGATCCAGCATCGGCGCCCATCCGCTACGAAGAATTGAAGGATCTTGTAAAGCATTGGAATTTACATCGACAACGCAACTTTTGGAAGAATCATACGACTAGAGATGATCTTGTGCGAACCTTGCACACGTATATCAACACCAAGGCTGAAGCTAGAGAACCTCGGGAGGATAAACGAAAGGCATCTGTAACCGTGAATAAGGACAGAGAATTCGAAGACGGTGCAGACAAAGCCTTTGAAATGCTCGCGCACACCCCGAGTGCCCCGAATCGAAACAACTCTATCTCCCTGGGATCACCGCGTACTAGGTCAATATCGAAAGTCGTGCCAAAATCACCCGAGGGACCTACATCGAATCACGTGTTTAATATGTACAGCGGGGATATCTTCACCCAGCGAGGTGATTATGAGAATGGGATGATCTACTCCTCACGTTTGAGCAAACCCCAGGAGAAGACCAAATCGCACTTACAAAATGAGAATACATATCTCGGTAAGGATGAAGATCAGGACAAGGATAAAAGTAGCGATATGGAAGGGATGGGAGTGGATCAGATTGCACTGGCTGAGCATGTTGGTAGTACGGCACGTGAAATAACGCTGAAAAGAGAATGCGCATTTACGATCTACTATGTAAGTGCTTTTGATCTTGATGGATCAATAAGATCAGTAATTTCCTCTCCAGTTTACTACTATTCCAGGAAACGAGCGGCAAATGGTCAATGAAAGATGTTTATTTGCGATTGGTTGTCTCGCTCTTGTAGATGATTTGGAGGTTAAAAAGTATTGTGCAGTCGCGATCTTCAACTTGACTTGTGATTTAGATTTGTGCTCGCAAATGATCAATGATGGTGTGCTGGTGACACTTATGGAGCTTGTCAAGTCACAAAATGAAGAGATACGGCGACATACATCGATGGCACTTTGTCGATTCTCACACGACAGAAATGGTCAGTCCCGTCTTATACAGGAGGGTTGCAACTCTGCTATTCTGTCGATGCTCAATTCAGCAGACATCGAGGCGAAAGAGTCATGCATCAAGGCGCTCATAAACATCGCATCTTTTTCTGGATCTCCCATTCCTGATTCTGTCGTGCAGAGCCTCACCAAGATGGCCAAGATCGAGGAAATGAAATACAAGAGATTCGCATCGCTAGTCGTGTATAATTTATCACTACTCCCAGCCTCAAGAGCAAAGATTCTCGATGAAGACATGCTGAACACTATTTTTTTTCTCTCCCACTCAAATAAAGATTCTGAGCTCAGTAGAAACATTGCTAAGGCACTGAGAAACTTCTCTGGTATTACCTCCAATTTGGATACTCTCGGTGATATAAAGGTACTCGAAACAATCAGAGTCTTGCTGAAGCAAAGGGAAGTACACGTAATTGAAAACTGCACGATCACCCTGGCCAATGTCTCTTCCCACCTATCATCCATAAACAGGCTGGCTGATAGCAATTTCATTCAGGATTGTATACAGCTATCAAAATGCGAAAGTAAGATTGTCCAGGAAAATGTGGCTTTGATTCTAGCAAACATCGCTAGTCTACAAAACGAAGCTCAACTGAAGTATTGGCTACTGATCATACCCTTTTTTATCAATCTTTTTAAGGATGGGGCATGCCTTGCACAGCTTTATACGCTGACGGCATTATGTTATCTAGTTTCGTTCGATGAAGTATCAACGGCACTGATTCAACTTGACTTTATTGCTGCTTTATCAGAGCTTTCTCTCAAAGCAAGTGATAAAACCAAAGAGCTTTGTGCGAATCTCTACTTGAACATATCTCACAGCCTCGCGTACCACTCTCATTTGATGGAAGGATCTGTAATTGATTCAATACTTCGGCTACTGAGAAGGACAAAAATCAACAAGGATGGTGTTGAGATTGATGACGAAATCACACCTCTTTCAATTGGAGGCGTACATGAAAAAATGCCGCTCGCATTACCAAGAAGTCAAGAGTGTGCTCTTGGCTGCATTTACAACTTATCTTTCAGTGAAGCACATTGTTCAAAATTTGCTGAGAGTACTCTGATGAAAGTACTCATCACAATGTTTACACGCTCAACCAGAACCGAGGATGCTATCAGCTGGTGTGCGATTATTTTGGCTAATTTGACTTTCGACGCATGTTGCAGAAAGCATTTCATAGAAATTGGCGGCGTTCGGCTCATTCGTAAACTGATGCACAGTAACACTAAAGATACACTATTGTGCTGTGCCACAGCAGCATGCAACTTGGCCGGTGAAGCACTTGAGAAAACAGCAGTACTTTCCATAATTATCGACCTGTCAACTTCCCAGCACACCACTATAATCAATACCTGCGCAATAGCTCTCTACAAATTGGCCATTAAAGAGCAATCTAGATCTACACTTGCAAAAACGCCCGAGGTCTTTCCGACTCTTATTTCGATGATGCGTTCAGGGAACGAAAATGTTCAGATTCGGTCGGCAGCGACTTTATGCAATTTAGCAATGGAAAAGAATGCGCGTAGTCGGCACATTTGGACCGAAGGAACCGTTCCGAATTTCATAGTCAATGCCCTTCTTCGTGTCAACAGTGCTGCAACCAAGGAAATTTGCGCGTGCGCGCTTTATAACCTTCTAACCCATGATGAACATCGAATCTCGCACATTAAAGATGGAGTTTTATATGCACTCATAAAACTTTCGCGCCTCGACAGCAAAAGAATACAGATTCTCTGCGTGGACGCTCTCTATAACTTATCTTGTGAACACACAATGCTTGAAAGTTTAATGGAGGTCAATGTTGCTCAAGTTATGACAAAAATCTGCGAGAACGAATGCATTGATCAGGATTTGAGACGATTACTCGCCGCTTCTTTGATGAATTTGTCGTCTAGAAGCAATGTCAGAGTGTCTTTGGTTGAAAATGGTGCATTAGTCGCCGTTACCAAGCTGCTTCATAGTGGTGTGACACCGACAGTATCATACTGCACGGCTACATTAAGCAATTTGTCGTCGGAACGGTCGAATTGCGAAGCGATGGTAACAAATGATGTCTCGAAAAGTCTGCTCAATCTGGCATCATCTGGCGACCAACAGCAAAGTATTTTAGCTTTGAATGCTTTGTGCAACATGTCGTGTATCGCAACATTACATGAACGTCTGGAAGAAGGTGAGACTCTCAATAGACTAGTTGCTATCATCATAAACTGTGACGACTTGGAGATACAGAGTGCGTGCATGTGTGTTCTCTACAATTTGGCAGGAAACACGATGTTACGCAAGAAACTCATTCGCACAAAAATTGTGGCAGGGATGCGGCACATGCTCTTGGGTAGTACAAAATTATCTGTGACCATCGTTGAAATGTGCGCTGAAATCTTATCAGTGATGTCTGAAGAATCAGATTATTGGACTGAGCTGGCAGAGAGTGGAGCTGTTGGAGTACTTCGTCTTTTATCGACTCACTGTTCGGTCCCATCCATGGTTCATTGCGCTTATGCAATTAGTCAACTCGTACAATGTGAGCAGCATCAGATCACGGCCGTGCAAGAGGGATCGGTTGATATAGTCGCGTCTATTTTGACACACCAGAATTTGACAAAGCCTGCTGACGAAAGCCCTGACATAGCAAGGTTTTGTTCTTTCACTCTAAGGGTTTTGTCAAACTTTAGCACCGAAGCGCTAAGCTTGATTGATGGGAACAGCATATTGTCCCTCATTCGAGGAATTATATCGATAGGATTTAATGGTGCGTATGAGGATTGCGTCATCACGATTTACAACATCGTCATGCGGAATGATCCAGGATTATCCAGCATGGTGAATAACGGGGTCGTTAGACTTCTAATTGATCTTTGTGGGATGTGCACTGCTGAGGTTGCTCCTGCATGCGCCATCAGTCTCGCCCACATCCAACATTTGCAACATGAAAAATGGCTCGGGGGCCTTGATGAGATAGAAGCAGGGCTGATCAGGACGCTTTTATCGATGGTTGATATTGGTGTGGCCAGAATCCAGCATGTCGAAGGAATGGCATTAGAACTGCCTCTTCTCTTACCGCTCGCCAGACTGCCCGATTGGAATTACTTGCCAATCCGCAATAAATTGAGTTTTCCTGACCAAAGTGGCATGTCATGGAAAGTACAGAACCCTTTCGATGAGGAAGTAGATATAAGCCCTTGTCACCTCAGCACATTCATGCCCATGTACCCATTCACAACGCCAGCGCTGGGTGCAACCATTCAAGACAGCATTACTGGTGACTTTTGCACCATGCGAATCGACGACGGCAAATATGAACTAGAAAAAATTTGCCCGATACCAACTTTACCCGAAATTCCCAACAATTTTGTTGCCCTTACGCATGCCGTTTCGCAAACATTAAAGAATTCTGTTCCAGATTTTGGCGGTGAAGACTTTGCAAACGAAATCCGTCAAGTGGCCAGTGTAAAGAGCAAGTCACCCACACGACTTTTACGTGCAGGAAGCACAAAAATTAACAATGATGAGGCCTCAACACGTCGCGAGTCAAAAAATCAACATGCGAGTATCGCTAGCCCAACAGATGAGAAAAGAACATACATTCAACGCAGTGAGCCTAGCCGAACACGTACGTCCATTTCATCGCCACCAAGTGAGGTACAATTAGTGTTACCAAAGCTATGAGAATTAGGAGAGGCTTTATATCCTTCGCTTCTATTTCGCAGTATATCCATTCTTGCTCGATGTCTCCATGTTAATACAACTGATAACTTTCCACTCTTTCAACTTGCATGCTGGCATCGTGTCATCATTGATATTGTGAAAGAATTAGTTGCTTGCTACCTCTGAGAGATCATTACCACTCAAGTCCAAGTATTCCAGTTCTTGAAGCTTCATCACATCTTGAGGTAGAGACGATAGCTTATTTTCAGCCAAATTTAGGTACTTCAAGTCCTGCAGGCCAAAAACTGCCTCTGGAATCGTTTCCAAGCTGTTGTTGGACAGATCAAGATGCGTAAGCTTTGGTACGCAAGTAAGAATATGTGCCAAGCGACACGCGCATGCTCCCCCTATTTTTTCACACATGAGGTTCTTACAAACCAAATCCTGTGATTTCTTTAGTATTAGTTTCTTTATAGTGGCGCCATTCTTTGCAACATCGCGAAAAGATGTAGCCACTCGATTCGACATCGAACTTACACTTAAAACGTTATAGTTTTGTACTCACTTATGTGTTGTAGTAGTATGCATAGATAATATCCATGAAAGGAGGAATTATGTAATGAAAACTTACAGAGTCTGCGGCGCAACAATCGGAGCCGTTTTTCCAACCGAACCCGTAATGATCAGAAAACCAGTTGGCCTCTTCATAAATCGAGCTTCGAATCGAATGATCAAAAGCGTTTTCATCATGTGGAGCGTGGTATAGAATTTCAGGATCATACTGATGAAACCGCTCCCTTCCAAATTCATCTCTCGTATCGAAAGGAGAAACGTTGTGGTACAGCATACAAAATGAGGTTGCCCAATCATCGGGAATAACCTCACGAGGTAAGCAGTAAGATTCATCGAGAGACGAAGCTAGCAAATTCAAGTATGCCCAATTCATGACGTATCCTCCACCACCAGGGGTATAATATAGGCCACCTCTTTTTCTAGTCTCTTTATCGACTTGCATCATTATTTCGACGTGTTCGCGTTTGTGTGCCGCAAATGGTGTAAAGGGCCGTTGCAGTTCCCACCTATGACATGGTATACTCGTAAAGTAAGAATAAGCGCCGTGAAATCAACTAATACCATTGTAGTGTCATCCGATGGCCCAGTAACAGAGGTGTCGTTGGCTCGATGGCTTTGATTCTAGGCGAGAGTAATATTCGCCGTAGATTCTCCATGATTACAAAAGTATCATCATCACATTTGTAAATCCAATCAAACTCATCCTCGTCAATTTCGCGGACGATAGTTCGCACGGCTTCTCGGTGCTTCTGCCAAGACATTTTGTGGAACGGAGGAGCGTGAACTCGCACAGTTCTATAGACTGTATCCTCTTGATCACTCATGAACAGTATCTTGTCGCACTTCTTTCCCCACGTTCGCTTTATTGGGTCAATTCTTGTTTCATGATTTTTATGATGCGTGTTGACCCAACACAAAATGCGTGCTTTTTTCGTATCTGAAGACGTCATTGAATGCACATGGACAAGCTCAAGCGCATGAATTTTATCACCAAGCTGCTTCACTATGTATTCCCTTGATCTGTTCCCTTCTACACCGTTGTGGCTTCTTATCCCACTATTGCTCGTCCAACTTTGACATAGCAAATGCAAGAGAATGATCCAGTTGATGTGAGTCCGAAGTGTCCAGAGATGCATGGAATTTGCTCCAATTATATGACAGCTATTATGGTGGAAGTTCAGTCACATTCGAGCGCATCAATAATATCGATTTTGTTTGTCATGTCAGCTGTCACAGAAGCATACATATTCCACAAAAGCTTTGCATCAATGTGCTCTTGTTTCGTTTGCGTATTTAATTCAAAACACGACATGCTTCGCGTTTTGCGCATACTGTAGTGAAATTGTTTATATTTATAGCTGACACGAATTCCCTCACGGCGTTTGAAACGAAACATTGGATTGCATCGAGAAATGAAGCGACAAAACATTGCGTTGTCATTTCGGGAATCACCCACCAGGAAAGTTTACAGCAAAGAAGCGTCGTCACCGTTAGTTTTTCAGCGTAAACATGAGCTCTCATTTTTCAATGAGACGAAATTGAACCGACAGCCAGTTTCATCGCCGTCTCTGCTTTCTACAGCCACGGAGTCTTCCGCTCAGATGTTACCAAAGCAAGGATCGAGGAAACACATTGCTCGGGAGACAAGAAATGGTTCGCCAGAAAAGTACTCTAGCGTCTATCATGGAGGCAGAGCTCCAAGTCCAGATAAGTTCGATCACAAATGCTCACCAAACACGAAAGATGCGAACTACTCGCGATTTTTTGCTACAAAAGGCATTACTTCACCAGTAAGCAGCGAAGCCAAGCTGACCGCCAGTGCCCAAAAGTGCAAATTTCCACGCAGCTTTTTTCTCGAATCGCTTGACTCGACTGCAATGAAGTCTGTTTTTTCGGACAAACCAACTAGGAACTTTACCACTTCCCCACCAAAAAGTTGTCAGGCCCGAAAAAATCATCATCGAGTCAAATGTCACCAAAATGATCAGATCTTATCAGAAACAAACGAGAAGAGTCCGAGTATGTTCTTACGCAGCGGGGAGGATGCCATTCTATATTTTGCACAAAACGGAGCGCGAACTGGGATCAAATATATTTTATTGAAACGACCTATAAATTCACTCATATTTCGACCTTACGATCTTATAGTTGTTGAGCCGGATGAAGTGCATTCAGAGTATTTTACAATGTCTTCTAGTGGACTGGTTCACGTGCAAGAAGGTAAACCGTCCGAATTTATCGCACTAGATGAATGGATCCGCGAATCCAGTTCATTCAACGTCATTACTTCATTTCGGTTTTTCAAATTCTATCTTGTGAGAAAAGCTTTCACAGGATGGATTGCACAAACACACCGTCAGATATTTAGGTATCAGCAAAAAAAATTGAAGAGCAAGCTTTTCCTAGCGAAAAAGTCATTTTGTCGGCCACTTATCGATGTGAAGACGTTGATGACTGTCGAAGTTCAAAGTGTCACTTTTGTGGAGCTAAAAGTGCAGAAAACTTACGACCACATTTCTTTCGCTGAACAACAAGCTCTCAAACGCAACGAAGCGCTAAAGGAGCTGGAGTTTTGTATTGAGAAACTCCAAACAGTTTTATTCCAGGTGTGCTTGGATGTGAAGGCCGCAGCAAAAACAAAGAAGGTTCCTGAAAGCGGTAGATTATCCATCATAGATTCAATTTTGGCCGAAAAAGCCAAGTCCATCGTGCATTTTAAGTCAGAAGCATTGAAAGAAAAGAAGGCTATCAGGCAAGCTGCTGAGGAGGCTTTGATGATACCCGACTTGATCAAATTGGTTGATCTTATCACCGTTGAATCTATCGCAGAATTGGTCATACAAAGATGCATAACATTTCTTGAAGAGATGAAAAGAGAAAATCGAAAGACCGGTATTTTCGAAACAACGATGTTTTTCGACGAAGACGACGTCATGAAACTCACTCCAACAAGTCAGCAAATTCAATATACAGTGATATCAATGACTGACGACATCGTGAGTACTGCTACTTCTGTGCCTCGGGTCCTCCACTTTCGTCATTTTGCGCCTTATATTGGAGAAATCGCAACTGAAACAGCGAATGTCGGTACCATTGCTACTCGGAGCACTCTATATCAAACTGCACAAGAAAACATCACTGAAAAAGTGCTGCAAGACTTTTCAGAAGCTTCTGAGTACCTAAGATCTTTTGAAAATATCCGACCAATTTACGAATACGATAAGGCATGGAATTTAGAGGATTACGCACAGCAAACTCATACGGTCGCATCTTTGAAAGCTGAAATGGCGCAACTGATTCAATGGGAAAAAGAACTCGACAAGATGCGCGTTGGTCACACAATTGGAATTTTACATGTTGAGTCAAGGAAGCTGAAACAGAGCTTGGTTCCAGCATGCAGTGCTAAAGTAGATGAACTGAAAACCTTGATCAGGGACTTGGCTCGCGCAAGATGCAAGAAGACTCTGAATGAGTATAAGCAGCATACTCAACTCTTAGCTCAGCGCCCAGTCCCTCTCAAGGAATTTGCGAGTTTTGTCCAGCGAATACGAAGTGTCATACAAAGTCAAAAGGTTCTACATAAGAATACAAACGCCGTGGAGGATCTATATCGGCTTCTTGCTCAACATGGTGTTCGTGTTTCTTCTGAGGATATGGTACAGCTAGATGATTTACGAGGCATACAAGATATCTTTAGAAGGGATCTGGACTCAGCTAACGCTTTCGTAGAGTCTCGGATGGAGGAGATGTCTGAGCAGTTGAATAAAAACATTGAACGCCTTGATGAAAAAGTTATACAAGTAAACACCCAACTTCGTGACACTCACTTCTCCAGTCCCGTCAAGTACCATGACGCTAATCAAGTCAAAATTCAGCTTGAGGCACTAAAGCTGAAATTGACGCAGTATGGTGATCTCGCGAAACAGTATAGTGATTATCAAGCATTGTTCACGCAGTCTGTTCCAGTCTATTTGAATCTTCAGGTTACACAAGATCAAATGACGACATTATTTGATTTATGGAGTGGCATTGACCTATGGCAAAATTCTTACAATAGTATAATCAGTGTATCTTTCCAGGAGTTGGACTTTGTGGTCTTAAATGAGCAAACTGGGGCCGCTTATGCACAAGCGTGTACTTTCGACAGCTCCCTCAAGTCCGAACTCACGAATTTTCACAAAGATAACATCGCGGATTTGAAGCATAAAATGGATTTCTTATCTGGTCTGGGCAGCTCATCTGTGAGAGATCGACACTGGGAGAAAATTTTTAATTCATTGGGCAAAGCATGGTATCCGGGAATACATTTCACATTACAAAATCTCATTGACTTTGGGATCCTTGATCTAAAGGACATGATAAGCGGCATTTGTGCAGATGCAGCTAAAGAGTTGCAATGATTGATTTTGCCCACAAAAATGCCAACAAACATGCACGACACTTGGTGAATACACATCCAGTAGACGCCGCACTCTCTGTGAGTGATGTGGTGTACATTTGAACACGATAAAGTAGACGGAAGGCGTCTTGCTGACTTCACAGCTACTTTGTGAATTCAGTGACTCGGCTCACCAAGCACCACTATATAAATCTAGATAGACTTGCAAATTTTGGTCTAGTATCGTCGAATTCGGCGCACAAATAAACCACGTTTTGCCCCAGCGTTTTGACTCCCGATTCACGTTGACATTCTGCGTATTCGCGATGGAAATTGCTTTCGAACTGCTTCACGGATATTGCGTTGTGGTCGGATGGCATAAACATTTAACGCTGCAGGATTCAATTTATCGTAAATGCAAATCAAGGCAATTTCGAATGCGAGCCATATGCTGAAGAATATCGATCCGGTGTCATGAAGCTTTAAATGTATCAGTCGAGTAGAATTGAGCAAGAATGTATTTGATACGCGGGAGCATGGAGACCCTCTGCTACTGACACACTCGGCGAACAAGCTCAACGCCAAATACGAAATGAGACCAACCGCTATGATCTGACAGCAAATTAGGATGCTAAGTATTCGATAAAATGTGTTTCTATGTACGTTGTTGACTAGACCTGAGCAGATGAAATTGAATATGGGCCGACTTAGAGATAGATAGTACGTTGGACCAAGTAATGTCGATTGAGAAAGCAAGATTACCACTAAATACAGCTCAAGAATTTGTAGAATTGCTGTTAGAATTTGAATGCAGTAAAGATGAAATCGGACAATCAATGTATCTCTTGCATTCTCAGCCTTTGTTTCCGCTTGTTTTTTGCCAGAGTATATACGAAAACTGGATAGTAGAACGAAATGAACTAAATGTAAGGATAATGATAGAGTAATGCTGCAAGCAGATATCACGGTGAGTAGACGAACATTCTGATAAAACCAGTCATTCCTGATCATCACTAATCCGGCGGATAGATCTGTCACCCAAAGGTCTCCTGCATAGACGTATTATATTTATAGCTTGGTCGACTCGGTCAGCAATGCACTCATAAAGCATGAATGTCTAAGCAAGAGCTATCAGACGGTAAATACGCCAAAGTGGTCAGAGCACTAATGAACAAAGGAGTGCAGCAAAACCTCTCATTCTGCCCTCTTGGGTTTATCTAATCTTCGGCATCGATAGAATTGACTTTGTTACACTGAGGAGGGAAAGTTAGTTGATTCATCTCTCAGGACAAGATGTACTGCTCGATCAGACCAGTGAGACACCGCAGATTAACCGCATATAGATATAGAAGCGCACTGCAGAGCTGAGGCACCGGTGCGACACGGAGTACAGTGATTGCACTCGATGCGAATAACCATTAAGCCAACGCGATATGGTGGTTTTCATGTGGTTGTATCTGTTCCAATTGAATGGTGTAGCGAGGAACGACGTAATCGAAGACTGCATTCAAAGTTGATCTAGTTATTACGAGAAGTTTTGCAGCAAGAGTTGTAAAGATAAGACCACATTGGACAAATGACTTGAGATTAAAATCGGGTTACTTCGACGGCCAGTCTAGCACATGAGAGCCTTTTTTAAGATAAGCATTCTCGCTACGATGAAATGTGTCGTTGTTAAATCCATTCTGCTGATAAATCAATTACCATAGTCCTGATGTGCGAAGTGGAATACTCAGACAATGTGTTTTAGACGTTATCGTCTATGTTCTTCTCTCCTTCTTTGCCAATTGCCGATCGAGACCTTAATCGAGGCAAAATAAGTCACTAACTATACAAATTCATAAAAAAATCATCGAGTAATATTCATTGAAAATGTGTATGCAGGTCCGACGAACTTCTTGAAGGTGATGGGTACAAGCTACGAGCTGATTTAATTATATAGTCAAGCGACAAGACACACGTTATAAAATACCTTATAGCCTCTACATTTTCAATCATGCCAAGTGCTCGCAAAAATCACAAATTCGCGTCCGTTTCAAATGATTACATTTTCGCCATTTTGTGCAAAATAGAACCTTATGTTTATAAAGATTTAGTGATGCATCTTCATTAATGTTCGTTAAGTAATACTTACTCTATTAAGTACTCGATATTAGCTTCAAGTTGATGAATGGATACGATCACAATGGACGCAGAGCATAGAACAGGATACGACTCGAATTCTGCATCCATTCTTGTGCCTCAAATCACAAAAGATGTTCTTCAGGACCTAGATCCACGCTTTTTTACCAAATCATTCGATCCAGTTCAATATACCCTCGTAATACATCCTTTTCTGAGCAGATGTAATCAGAGTTTGAGCACTAAATTGTTGTGCTACAGGAAAGAGTGCCGAAAAGTGAACTTCTTCCAAATAGATTTTTCGTGACAGAGCTATGTGCAGTGGATGACGCAAAAGACGTTATACGAAAGAAATTGGCTCAACAAGTGCATCAAAATTCTACTGCTCTTATAGAAGGAATGAATCTGGTTCAGAAAGTAGATATCGAAGTGCTACAAACGCTTATTCATGTGAAGAATGGACGACGGCTACTTGCATCCGCGAATGAGAATTTTATCGTGAGCATGTTGCGCAGTATCCGTATAAAACAAAAACGGGATAGGATGGAAGAGGTATGAAGGTGTTGCTTGGATCATGTCTGGCGTTGCTACATAAGCTGTATCATTACAGATATTCGAATACATCAAAGAGATTAGGAATTGCTTTGAGAAGGAAACACTTATGAGGGATGCTCTGGAAAAAAGTCAATTCATGAACGCGGTCAGCTCGTTCCAACACACTCGCATTATATACTTATATTTCTTTGCATTCGTAGGTTGAGATCTGCTTTGATTTACGTGACGCATTGGCGAGAGACCATCTTCAGAATATTCTGATTTTGAGCAATTTGAGGAATCGGACACAAGACTTCGTGTCAGTTTTGAAAGAACAGTTCGAAGTGGTATGGCGTTTACCTGCTTTCTTTCCTGTTACCTTAAGAATTGCTTATTGTGAATATTACAGTCTCTTGGAAAAACTGCAGAGGCTTTCGATCCTCGGACATACAGTGAGCTATTGCAAGGATACATAACACTGGCAGATCATGCAGAAGATCTTAGTTTGGATTTTACAAGTGAGAATCTGTGTGAGATTCTGTCGAGTATCCCAGAATCAGTCATTCGCTGGATCCACATGATTACAAAAAAAGAGATGAGTAGTTTGTGGCAGACCTTGCGGCATGAAGAACCAAAGTCTACTGCAAATTTGGCGAAAAAGTACGAAAGAAGATCATGCCCAAAGTCGGGATCCAATGAGTGTGCCTTACAAACTGGATTTGAGAGAACTGATCCTACAACAGCTTCTACTGTATCGAAGCTGGTCAACACTTATGAGCAATTAACGAATTTGATTTACTCATATTACTTACTAGTTCAATGGCATCGTGATCCCTTCAATCCCAAAAATGACAGTATGGAATACTTACATCGGTGTGGTATGGAAGACGATGATGACGACGATGATGAGGACGATCTTGAGAATACTGCTCAGAGCCCAGAAAATAAGGAAGAGTGCCGGACAAGTAACGAATCGAATTCGATGCAATTGCGACAAGAAATAATCAGCACGCCAACATCCACAGAAGAATGTTACAACCAGAAATTGTGCGAAATTGGGATGGAGTTGCTGCAATATCGAAAATTTGTCTGGGAATTTATGCATCAAATGGTGGGAGAATACTTGGATCATCTGTGCATACAAAGCAATTACACTCTGATGCAAATTGTTGTGATTGCTAAATGCACTACCAAGTTCCTTGAGATCGGAGAAGAATTCACAGGTGTACCTTGTCAAAGGTAAGAGTATCAAGTACTTTACAACGATTGTCACGATTTGGTTTGAATCCTTCGTCATGATATAGCCTTCGTGCGATGGTACATCTCAAGTGTGAGCAGTATCTTTCAAGTTTGCATGCAGAGAATGTTGAGCTTATGCGGATGCTTCTTGATACTGAAAGCTGGCGAAGAGTAGACTGCGAATTTACACAGATTGGGACGTCAGAATTCACAATTCCCGGTTCGGAAGAATGGTTGCATCATCTTATTGAGCAAAGAAGTCACTTGCGTCTGCGCCCTTATGAAACACATACTCTGACTAGTTATGCGATCTACGAACGCCATGCCCTTCCTTCATTTTACAAATACGGAAATCCGTTCCATTCAATGGTCTCAGCATCTTCATGGGGAATTTGCGATGATATATCTACTGACGCGAAGCCCTCAGCCACGCCGATGGATTGTGGGAAACTGCTTGACTTGGAACAGCATATTCCACAACATGAAGAATTCATGCTCAATACTTCTACTTTATCAGGATTTTGCCGGTAAGACACGTTCCCATCACACTAAGCTTCTCACTAATTTAATGTCTTCTTAGTTTATTTGGAATTTATCTAAAAATCATGGAAAAGCTACCTCAGATTGCTTGGGACACATTTCTTCATCTGAACAAATTATTCGAACTTCAGTTTCTTTATGTCTTCACAGCATTCAGCTCGCCTGAGAATGTCAAGTCCTTATTTGATCATCGGACATTTTCGGACGAACTATGTCACTTGCGTCAAATGATCTACCGCCTCGCAAAGAATGACTCATTTGAAGAGAAAAAGGTTTTCTGTGCTGTTTCCATCCCACTTAAATTGGTTCAAGACCGTACTGATAAGGACCTCAGCAATCAGCGAGTCCCACTGGTTTTCCACCTCGTAGCTTCTTCATCCGTGTGTATGGAACATGCAAGTGAGAACGACATGTTTGCCATCGCAGAAAAGTCGGTCGCCATTGAAGGATTAAGGAGTCAACTAAAAATGTTACGAACAATGGAGCCCTGGATTCGATCGTATTTGGGCACACGACACTCGACCATCTACCGAGAAATTTACTTGCGAAATGAGCAGGCATCCAAGCAATTGCGCGATTATTTGTACATCATCACCATCCACAGACTATGTAATGGTGGCAGCATTCTTGAAGCCATCCACAAAGTCTGCTGGGATCTATCTTTTGTTACAAAACAGTCCAATAGCTACATCGTAGAGATTGTCAGAAGATGTGGGGAGATATATGGAGGCCTACAGGTCGTTGGGGGTGGAGCACTTTCATCGTACACTCGTGATCAGATTTGGTCCCATTTAGTTCGGTTTGTTTTCCAGACGCTTTTAGATGGTTTCTCTCAGGCGACAAAGTGTACATTGCAAGGACGAGCCTTAATGATGATGGATCTACAAGCGCTACTGAAAGGGCTCGATTTAGTGCATCACGTGGAGCAAAGCCTATCCAAATATGCTCGCATTTACATCAATGATTATCTAAAGGCTTTTTTCTTCTCTGAAAACGACTTGATCGAGTGGATTCGGCAGCACAAAGTAAGTATTTGAACTCAGTTCCAGAAACACTTTACTGATACTTCACAAATGATAGGAACATTACAGCAAGCGCCATATTGTAAATCTGATCGCAAATGGCATTGGTACATCGTTAACTCAAAACGGATTTAAAAATTTGATTGTGAAGATTGACGACGCAATTACAAATGAATCGTGTCATTGAGCTGGTTCAGTCTGATTTCGATATTACTATCCAATACAAATAATATGATAAATTCGCTTTCAATATAGCTTATAGTTAGTAATGAGTCGAAATGCGTCAGCAATAGAAAAGACATGGGGAAGGATTGGGGTTACTCTATGACTCCAACCGACAGCGTTTTCATTACGTTGACGAAAACAACACATTGGCACTATCACATTTAACATAATGCTCGAACTTCCTCAGCCCATTCCTCTTACAGTCACTGTGCGGAGCCCACGAAGAGGAAAGGATGAGTTATCACCTTCCACGGTACGTCGCGTTCTTTCTAGCATTTGAGGCTTGTCTAAAATTAGCCTTCTTGGTGTAGTATGAGATTTTTTGTCAATATAAACAACCTTTAGAGACATCTAAAAATGGCACAAGCACGATTCAGATGGATACGAAGAAGTTGGTACATGAATGGAGTGTCTGGCGCTCATATGAAGAATTTCAGACATTCGATGCAGAAATGCGAAGTCGGAAGTCGTCATTTTCCAAGATGATGGTGACGGTACTATTCGCTCCTGTTCGTCACGTCCATGTTTTTCTCAGACAGGATAAGACCATTCGATTCCTTCAAAGACGACGCAAAGACTTGGATCATTATCTACAGCGAATTTTGACATTCACAAATGTGGCAGATTTTCATTCTGGGTATGGATCACAAATTCTGGGCGACTTTGTCGAGGCAGACAAGCGAATACGAGGTTATCGCATCTATGAATCGCTTCGTCGATCCAGTATATCCTACACTGCTCCAAAGTGTGGACGTGGAATGAAAGATGAGAAGATCATGTGTCTTGGCAAATCACTAGAAAAAGGACAGTGCGTCGGTCTGAATTGTGCATGCTACAAGACACGGAGCAAACTAAAGGCCGAGTTGCAAGAGTATTTCACGAAGCGATTCTCCGTGCCTGTTCTCAAACAATTCCGAAAAGCAGTCCGTCAGCTGAAGATGAACAAAGATGTCTCCAAGTTTTATCAGGAGTATTTATCACAAGAATTCAAGCCTTCCCAGTGTCGATGGATATTATCGAGATTTATCCCAATACTGAAGGATAAGCACTTACAGCAACAACTATTAGAACAAAGATGCCACTTCCTACTCACAGAGAAATCGGGCGTTAGCGATTGTCAATCGTCGATATTTGACGCGTGCTGAGAGATAATCTGTAGGACATCTGAGTTACATTATAGAAATTTGCAAAGGAAAAGAATCAAAGATGCGTTAAGCAAAAATGTTTTTTATGCAAATATTAGAAGGAATTTGTGTCAATACAACTAGAATACTCAGTTGATCAGTGCGCTAATAAATTCTCTGCCATCTCACAAAGCGCTAATTTTGCGAGATAATGCATTGAAATCGTTCTTTATTGTAAACATTCACCGACAAATCAGGCTGATCATGAATCATGCTGTCGTAAACTTGGTGACTGCTTTAGTTCCTTCAGAGACGGCGTGTTTCGCCAATTCGCCTGGTAGCATGAGTCGTACGGATGTTTGGATTTCACGACTGGAAAGGGTGGCCTTTTGATTAGTTCGGGACAATTTTCCTGCTTCAGTGGCAATTCGCTCGAATATATCGTTGATGAAAGAGTTCATGATTGACATTGCGCGTCTTGAGATTCCAACTTCAGGGTGAACTTGACGCAAGACTTTGTAAATGTACGTTCCATACGATTCTACACGCTTCTTTCCCTTTCCTCCTCTTGGCTTCTTTGTCTCGCCTTCCGCGGATACTTTTGCTGCCTTCTTGCTTGGGATCTTTGCCATTGTGATAAAATATAAAAGTGAGTGGCGACTAACATTGTGTCGATCGTGTAGAGTTGCCAGGTACGTTAAGGAACGCAGCTGTGATCGGATTGGCGGGTTTTAGTCACAATATACATGATTGGTGGAATCTTAATAAACAAGATTTGATTGGTTGAAATGCATTAGTGTCTGATTGCAAGTCGTTGCCTTTGATCCCCACTAAGACAACACTGTATGCAACTTATCGCCGTAAAGGTATTACACAGCGCGCTATCTAGGCACTTCCAATATGGTAGAAACCATTCACATAATTGGATGAACCAAATGATTCAAACTCTGTAAATAAAAGCTCACTCTGTTCATCGAAAATTGATCATTAACACTCGAGTGTATACTGCAGCTTTAATTGCCTCGACAGACAGTAACCCCGCGGACTTTTGAGACTTGCCAACCACCCTCGCTCAAAATGTCCCATCAGCCTGAATACAACCACATAATCGTAAGTATTTGGGCTTTTTGTGTGTGCTCTCTTGCTTCTCCTCTGTGAAATGGAACACACTTCACCGACTCCAAAGGGAGTCCGAACAAGATCACCCGGAAAAAAGCTGGAATGATGAGTACGCTCATGCAATGTCAATGCTTCCCATTCTCTCCGGTGGAGCGCTTTATTCCAATGAAAAATGATGTCACTGGTCCGGACGAATCCAAAACCGAAAGGAAAACGAACACAGCAAAATCCTCTGGAAAAAAGTGTCTCGCGGATGAATCCAATTCCAAATGTCTTGCACCATACACGATCTCCGGTTCTTAGAAGAGCGGTTGGCTGCAAAAAACTTTCTTGGCTCCACGGGAACCGGACTTCTATCTTGCGATCTGAGCGGCGGATTGTCAACACCACTCCAGCGCCAAATTTTGTCACAATCTGATGTCCAACTTCTACAATATAATGGTTCAGAAACATTACTCATGGTGGTCAGAAATCTCGCACCAAGATTTGCTGGGAAGGTCGGATGCTGAGATCTTTGGCGATGCCTTTTGAGTTGTGTTGTTTTCATATCCAAAATCAATCGATCCAATAGAAAAAACACGTGATCGGAAGAGGTTGTTGAAGCTTCACCGAAATATCGTGCGGTTGCTTCCCAAGCAGTTATCATGCTTTCAACTTTCAGATCAATATATTCGTAAAGAGCTTGAATTTCAGATAATTTTTTCCCAATATTTTTCAGAAAAGGATTTCGCTCTGCGTCATATGGCTCCATCGGCTGCTCTGCTGAATGATACAACGCACTCGATGTGTTCTCTTTGACTTTGGGTCTCTTGGCATTTTTTATGGAGGCAAGGAATGCTGCTCTTGGCGGCTTATTCAGACTCAGTTGGGCGGCTTGAGGAGTCGAATCAAAGGATTCGGTCTTCTTCGCATCGCGAATGCTTTGTAATAAAGCCGATTGCAGATTGTGTTGGATTGGCTTTGGAGAAGCCATCCTTTCCGGAGGGGTAGCGTCATCTTGAGCAGCATCTGGTTCTTTATGCTGACGGATTGCTGCAAGTAATGCAGCCTGGGGATTGATGCGAGTGTCATTGTTACTATCGACCGCTTTCAAATTATTCAATTTGGCGATAGAATTGCTTTTATCGGTGTACGTTGAGCTTCTTCTCAGAGACGCACCCTGAACCGTTCGTTGCTTTTGGATCATCGCATGTTGCGCTTTGTCAAACATCAATTCAGCTTGAAACTCTTTTTTCAGCTTGGTGATCCCACGCAATAGCTCTTGTTGATGAGAAATGCACTGAAGTTGGGAGTACCGTTTCGCGGTGGAAATCGCATCAAGATCATCAATAAACTTGAGAATGTCATCTTCGCCACGATCCTAAGCAGTTGAGAATTAGCCGAGATTTTGATCAAATAAAGTGGAGGAAGCATACATGGATCAAATTCACGAGAAACTCCTGCAGCGTGGTTTTTTGGTCGATGGATTTGGTCTCTGAAAGCTGAACGCACAATCATTAATGAGAAAGCATCTCAAGAGTGGTGGAGACTCACTTTGATCAAAGATGCCAAAGTAACTCCCTGAGCGTCTTGTAGGTCGCTACCCTGATTTAGAGCGTTTCCAGTCACGAGGATAAGCTCAAAAAATCGAGCCAGCCTTTCGCTGTTCAAAATTTGGTAGCAAGCTTTGGTCAAGACACTCACACGAGCTCGTATCTCTTGTACTTGGGTTGGGAATTGGGCGACGAATAGCATACTTTCAACCTGAGAATTCAAGAAATTGGAAAAATGCTCAACACTGAATGGCTCAAACCTTCTCAAGAATTCGGGGAATCGCGCACATGTACACCAAGAATCGTTCTGCTTCTTCCAGTCGTGCTACCGCTCCCTTGAAGTTGGAATATCGTTTGATTTCGACAGCGTTGGGTGTGATTTCCTTTAATCGTAACAACTTCTCGAGTGGCAGCAGTTCAAAATCGCATTCTTTGATGGCTTGAATGGTTTGGGTGTATTCACCACCGCTTTTTACTTGCTTGAGACCGATAGAAATGGCTCGACTACGTCGTGAATCCAGTGCAGAAATAAGCAGTTTTCGTGCAGAACGTGGACGAGAGTCGTCCTTATGATCAGATTTTTGGCCAAAGGAACTCACGAGTTGCTCAAAGTCGTGAGGTGTGATAGCAATCGGGGCCAGTCTTTTTTTCTCCGTCACTCGTTCCCAAATCGTGTTCTTGGTTCGATTAGTCTCCAGGCTTGTCCAGTGTATTTTTCTCAATTGCACTGGAGGGCGAGCAATTCCAAGCGATCCTGGATGGCTATACAATCGAGGAGGTAATGAGTCCATCGATTATTGTACAAGTGGAGAAACTGACCTATTTTGTCGTCTTCGGGATGGTGGACAGTGACTCAAATCCAGTTGACCTCCTGCAAATTGGGCGACTTTTGCTGCTTCAACCTCATCTTGGACCATTTTTTGAACAACTGCAGAGTGGGGCACACCAACACTGAGCATTTTAAAATATTTCTCCATGGTTGGATCAACTCGCAATGCTGCAAAAGCAGCAGACTCGGCGTTGGATTCAGCATTACTTGTATCTTTTGCTTGACCACGCTGAAATTTCTGCACGTTACAGAATTAGAAATTATTTGAGTCAGACGATGAAATTGATACGAACCATTCGATCCATATGCTTGAGAAAGCATCGATCGCAGACTCGATCGAATTCTTGTGCTTTGCGGAGAGAGACTCTGTGGCGGGAACACTCAACACAGACGATCTGATGACAGGAAGGACATGGAAATTGGCGACCAAAGTAAGAGAAGACCGTCATGCACTGGGCACATTCGTCAGTATCTTTTCCGCTATCCAGCAGCCCCAATCTGAGATATGAAACTGGTTTGGTGAAGAAGGATGCGTTCATCCCTAGTATCCTTCGGTCTTCTTTACTCGCTTTCTCTTGGATTTGGTTACGTACGAGCTCTTCTTCTTCACGTCGCTGGTTGTCATGGACGATTGTACAGCGTTTTTCGCCCAGCACACTTTGCTGTTTCCAGCATATACTCTGAGCCATTTCGATGCACGACGTCCATGCAGCGTCGTACTGATCTCGACACACAATCGCATACCGAACTTGAACTCTTTTTGATCGCAACATGGAGAAAGAGTTGTCCAATTGCATGAAAAGAGCTTTTTCCTTCAGCTTCAGATTTTGTGAACAGAAAACCACATCCGTTCCAAATGTCGATGAAAACATTTGCACTGGAACGGTCAATTCTTCTCGTTCGGCACGTTCGGCATTCTCGTCCTCTGGAGATTTCCAAACATTCTGAGCGCTGAATGAAAGGAATATGTCGAATGCTTGCAGCTGAAATTGTGCGACCACCACAAACGATTCATTCGGTACATTCTCGCAAATTTGTATACTTTTCAACGATCCCCGACTATCATGAGAGAAAGAGTCAGCGAGTTTGAAGCTTTTGAAGGATTTCGGGTACCTGATATCTGCTACCTCCCATTCAAAAGTATGCAGCAAGTACTTGGATATCGAGCAATCTTGCAACGAACAGAATTCTGTGTTGTTGGGATTCGAAGCGCTGGTGAAGCAGTAGCCGACATTATTTACGGCATCGTTGCAAAGGCTCTTCAAAAAATGGACGGGATCATCATCATTCGTTAGATCAACTGGATTGCGCTGACAAATATTGAAGGGAACTTGAGAATCGTCCCAAGATGCAACCTGAGGATCAACCGAAAACTTGAGTCCGTTCAATGCGCTCAATAGTGACACAACGTTCTTGGCTTGGCCATACTCATAGAGCGAAGCATCTTGGCTGTAGCAACTGTCGATAATGGATCGTCTCTTGATCAGATTTTCAATGGCGTGATGCAAAATATTTTTGTTCATTGCTTCAAAGAGGAAATAGCGTGCAATGGTCCAGCCGAGAAACGAACCTTTCTTTGCTGATTTGGTATTTGCAACTTTCGCAACAAGTCCGCGATCGTCGCGTAAAACGCGCTTGGTCTCCATCAAGAATGCCAGATATGGCGCTTCCGGCCAGCTGTCTCGAATCAAATGTAGCTGTGCACGTCAACGACCGCCATTAAGTGAAGAACTGAACGAGCATGAGAAATGATTACCTGGATGCCATCAATCAAGATGGCTTCTAACGCGAGTATGAACGCACGCACAGAGCCCTCATGGAGAGGAACATCTGGCTGAGTCATGAAAATTGCAATCATATCGGTGATGGTGTGTTCCAAATTTCGAATCAGTGCCTTATGGTGGCTCTCTAGTGCTTCTGGCTGGTCAGAAGAAGGTCTTTGTAGCAGATTCTTCTCAATCAAGTGTGGAAGAGGCTTTTCAGGCGTCGTTGTATCTTGCAATACCTCATATTTGTCACTTTGTTCCAACTTTTTGTTTTTTGACAAATCGATCACTGAAGCACGTGCCCGGATCTGACTCTCCACATTTGAAGAGGAAGTATCCCAGCGTAATACGACGATGTCTCCAGGAGTAACATGGTCGATACATCCTCCATGAAAAGTTTGCAGTGATCCAAAAGATTGCTCTGCTGTCGAAGAAAAGGATTTCGAGCGTTTCCACCATGAAGATGTCTTGTCCTCGTTGGATACATTGCACTGATCCATTGGATGCAGTGTACATCTGGTTGGCCCATTGACTATTCTACCGTTTCGCGTGATCAGGAAATCCATTTCGCCTTCTTGGAGCGAGAACTGCCATATAATACTCGAGCAATAGGATGTCTGTGACTCTGCGTCCACATTCATTGTAAGCTCTGCGAAATCCGCGGCACTGCACGGCGCAAGGTTGTTATTTCAATATGCACGATCAATTAAGCGTTCTATATTACCCGATATGGAAATTCTGCCATGATACTTGCTCTAACAACGCTGGAATACCGGATGCCATTTTGTACGACTTGAAGCTCTTCCCGACACGAGAAAACGCTTTTGTGCCAATCGCTGCTTAGAAAAAAGTATACTTCCAATTACGATTGGTGAATTCTAAAAGCGAAAGCCAATAAAAAAGTGTCTACAGATTGAGATCGCCATTGCCATCAAACATTTCATCTGACTCATTAGATGTCCGAATCGATTGAGACGGAAGTTACCACCGCTTTGATAATTGGTGAGGTTTTCATACAGTTATGCGATAATGGAATATTCAGGTCCTTTTCTTCGTCAACTAGATGGCGCTTATGCGGAAATCAATGGACAAAAGGTTTTGTACTCGTGAAAAGTATTCGGTATCTCGCTGTAGAAGAAATGCTTTTATAGAAAGGAGGACTAGACTACCTCAAGCTTCGCAAATTCCTCGAAGAGAAGGGCAAAGCGCAGATAAGGGGTACCATACAGCGTGTGTTTTGTCATTTCTGTGCTGCATGACTATGTGTAATGCATACAGAGCGTTGGTATTTCACGCATGACCGAAGAAAATATACAACCTCTTTTTTCACGATGATCAAATCAGCACCTCCTCTCGGACCCCAGTTTCAGCTCAAGGTTTATGGAACAAAGAGTTATGCTTGTCGCTGTAAGCGATGTCATTATCGCTTTAGTCAGTTTGTGCAAAAAGGAGTTGATAACGGGTAAGCTTTGTGGAATACATTGGACTGCTGAGGCGTTAATGCGTCTTTTTTAGCATCGCTACGAAGTTACTCTCGCTGGCCTATGAAAACGTGAGCATGTTCTTTCTTCAGTCTAGCTCTCAATCTCACGCTTTTGTGCAGGTTTGCGATCGGTTTATACTTTTAGCAGGTTCGTAGCATCCTCTACCGCGTAGTAGTTGCGTGTTGATGCATTGATCAAAGGCGATGGTGATTTTTACGACTCGCTGTATCAAGTAAAGAATGTTTTGCGGAAGGAAATTTGGGTTGTTGGTGAGGTAGCTCTGAATGCATTTTCATTTTATAGTTTGAAATAGTCAACAATATTTTGTTGATGTAGGCTTTCGCGATTCAGTATCAGCAGATCTCCAACAGCTTGCGTCGATGATTATCTGGCTGGATGATCATTGGCAAGGTGTTCAGAGACATGATGATACCGCCATGGGTGTCTCCCTTGATGTACCAGAACCAAGTACGACAACGTGGAATAACAGACGCCCTAGCAATGATTCCAGAGGTATTTAAGACTCCATTTCAACCATAAATCAACGTCTTCTGATTCTGGGCCAGGTTCGTATCAAAGGGAAAATAAAAAGCGTCATAGAGAGGGTCATCGCGTAGACTCACGTCCGAGACAAAGATACAACGGTTTGGGGATTCAATCATTGAATTACAATGGTGCTGAGATCTGTTCCTAGGTCCTAGCAAGCATGAGGAGAGAAACGATGGTGGGGATCGATTCTCGAGATCGGGTGCGTAGCGTATTCACGTGTTATTTCTTCGTTCTCAATGAATGTCACTGTAGTCAAAACAGAGAATACAAACTCCGTCAGGCATAGTTCTGTGACGCTGACCATGTCGGATGTGAGCGGGTCCGATGAGGACAGATTAGTAGCCGCAACCAAGCGATCGGCGATCATCAATTTAGCATCCGACAGCGAAGGTTAGACGCAATTAACATATTAGGCTTGATGCTTGTATAATCTACAAATATAGACTATGAAATATCGAATATATCACGTTTGTCTGCTGCAGCATGAATGACCGAATCAGTAATGTTTGGTTTGGCAGTGCTCTAGCGGTCACCGCTTTCGGCGCAGGATACATTGCAGGGCAATTCGATCAGCTGAGGAAAAAATATGCCAGCACGCTAATCCAATCATTCCAGAAATCCACCATTGAATCGATTATTCGACCAAACATATTGACATTGACTCCGTATCGATGCGCTCGAGATGATTACAATCAAGGTGCGGATGAGATTGACGCTTCGACAAGGATATAAATGCACCAATTGCCAAATTAGGGATACTCCTCGATGCGAATGAGAACTCGCTTGGTCCACCGCTTTCGAGTTCCGAAATTGACTTACTGAATGAACAATTGGAGCGGTATCCATGTCCGTATCAGTTGGAATTGAAACAAGCCATTGCCAACTTTAGGTGATTTTTTTCCTGGAGAGTGTTCCAATTTGATGTAATTTCGTTGTAGGAATGAAAATGCGGATTTCGGTCGATTCATAGCGCCGGAAAATGTGTTTCTTGGAGTTGGAAGCGATGAAGCAATCGATCTATTAATACGTATTTGCTGTACTCCAGGTCAAGATGAGATCCTCATCACACCGGCGACGTATGGGATGTACTCTGTCTGCGCACATATCCACGATGTGAAAATCGTCTCGGTTCCTCTTAAGCTAGATACACCAGCTGTGAATCCGAATGGATTGAATGTACGTGTGAAGGGCACACGGTGCTGGGGTGGTATTATATTGATGTTGTAGAATAACTTGCTGATGCCTTCATTCCACCTCGATGTGGCAAAAGTACGTGGAAGCGATACATCAAATGCGATCTGAGCTGACAATATATAGATTCTCAGCACCCTTTCCGAAAGGACCAAATTGATATTTCTTTGCAGTCCTGGAAATCCAACTGCAAATTTGTTGGAGTGGAAACACATTGAAGCCATTTTAGATGCACCGGTGAGACCATCACAAAATCTGAAGGACTTTGGCTGATCTGATTCGATAGAACTTCAATGGTTTGGTCGTGGTCGATGAAGCATATATTGACTTTAGCGTCGATACAAGGAGTCTGTGCACGCTTGTCAACAAGTACGAGCGTCTTGTTGTGCTGCAAACCTTCTCCAAGGGATTTGGACTAGCCGGGATTCGCGTTGGATGTGCTTTTGCAAGCACAAATCTGATCCAAATTTTGAACAATGTCAAGGCTCCATACAATATCAGTAAACTATCAGCAAAAGTACGTTTACTTGATCGTGTTTCTGTTGCGTCGTCATCACAAATTTTTCTTTCAGGTCGCATCAAAGGCGTTGGAGAACAAAACCGAGTTTCGAAGAAAAATCCAGTTGATACTTGGGGTACATCCCAGTGCTTCGATTCAAATGATTCCTTCGTATGTTGAGTATTTCTTTCGTGTATTCGGTAGGAACGGCAACGCGTGATTGAAAATTTGCGAGGATTAAGCTTTGTAAAGACCATTTTTCGATCGGACGCAAATTTTGTCCTATTTCGGGTACGCTTTCGACGCATGAATTATTTAGAATTCAAGTAAACCGCATGTATGTCTCTCGAAAATCCAGGTTCCATCAGCTTTTAAAGTGTACAAGCGAATGGCTGACAAAGGCGTAGTCATACGCTATCGTGGAAATCAACATCTTTTGTCTGATTGCTTGCGTGCCACCATCGGGACATTTGAGGAGAATAATATCATGCTGGAGAAACTGATTCAAGTATCAAAAGAGTTAGCGATTTAATCCTAGCTTCATCATTGACAATTTGTTTGGGTGCATATTACTTCTTTACTTCCTGATCGACTAGCAAATTCTCTGTAAGAGAGTCGGAAACCATTTCGTTCGGCCGGCTTTTCTTCCGATTTGAGCCAGCATCTTGATTGCTTCGTTTCCTTCGCGTGGGAATATGACGATTGTAATACAAAGTTGTGATCGATGGGATCAGCTCTAGCGCGCCATAATACATCGTAACGATGAACCAACTTGCTCGATCATGTAGCTGATGTGTTTCTTCCGATATAAGTAGCTGCATAATACTCCTCGTCAAGAAACAACTCGTGCAGGCAATCGTCATAATCATAAGCTACGTGATTGTCAGACGGAAATCAAGACTGAATACAAGCATACGATCTCACCTCTTTCATTTTCCTCGAACGAAGGCTCAATTCAATCGGAATCGATCTACAACCATTTTCAGTCATAGAGCAGCCAGAACCACAATATATCGAACCTGAGCTCCAAGTAAGCTTTTCTTCCAAAGTACACAAAAGCACCGGTAATGATTGTGAACATCAACAGATTCAGTAGCGCTTCGCTTTGGGTGACAAAGTTTCCTGCAAGAAAAGCACCTTACTGATGAGAAAATGCCAAATCCAAAAGATAGACGTACGTTCTCGCTGCAGAAAAGTGGCATAAAGAATCCAAAGGATACCCTGACCAAGAATGATGCACTAGATCGCGAAAAGCGTGATTAGATGAGTTAGACGACGCATATATGTTCCTCACGCACCAGTATCCACACGTTGAGGGCAGGACGGACGTAATATTGCAGTTTTTGCGCGTTGTTGGTGGCATTATAATACACTTGCGCCCAAAATTGAATTAGCATGGTGTAGATGACAACATACATCAGAATAGGAAATTGGTCGAGGATGTAAAAGGTTTCACGTTCAAAACGAGAACACGAAGAAAGATGAATTTTGCCTGTGAGAGTATCACACCAGTCGGATACGACAAGCGCGAGAAAGATTGTTCGAGCTACACAGGAGTACGATAATCAGTAAGCAATCGACGCTGAGACATAAATGAACGCACTCAGTGATCCAAGAAACATAAACAAGTGAATCATTTTTTGAACGGTGAGAGGACGATAATTCCAACAGTTCCGCGTGAGCTGCACCGAGCTAGCAAATACGATCATTGAATAAAGAGCTGCATCCGCTAGAAAAGCGTGCGACAACGCCGCATTTTGTTCCGCGCGCATGGCGATTTACTATATTCATAAGTTATCAGAGACTTATGGTATCGTAGAGGGTATGACAACTCCTAACGCCTTTACATGGACGCACCAATCTCGATCTCAAACTTGTCTCTGCTGACTGAGAAACTAGAATGGCCGTTACTCTTCTTGTGCCTTCCTGGTGAGCAATATCGCATGTGTCGCAAGAAACCAGATCTATCGAACTTTTATTCAGATGCAATAGCTAAACGTACTTGTTGATTCAGGTACGGTACACCAATTGTCGAAGGGAAGAATCGTTGCTGGCAACACAATAAAAGTGATCGTGAACATTACATTGGGACAAAGAATTGAGCGCCGCTATGAGGTTTTCGTTCTGCTTTTCCCGTGGCTTGACGTGATCCTGACGTAGCCTTCTTCATCGTATGTGCAGTAAACGCCACTTATTCGTGGAACTCAACAGTGTGCGGGATTTATATCCGCTGCCAATCTCATTGACGGATGTATACGCTGTGATACAGCTCCACTCGCATTGCAACAATGCAGAGAAATACAACGTTTCTGATTGCTCCAATTGCTATTCTATTCGCTCCGATACGATTTCCATCTCAAGTCAAGAATATATCAAATTTAAATTCCGACACATTTTTGAGCTGGAGAATTTCAACTGCGAGAAAGCAATCGATGGATTCATTAGTGTGCAGTTGTTACATGAATGCAGTTTCTGTTTCGATATGTTTTCGGGCAAGGAAGATCGAAGTGTTGGCTACATGGATGGAAGAAAACAATGCAAGGAATTGCGAGGGAACGCCGATACATTGAGTGAGCAAATGCTCAGCAATAGCTGCGATAGCATCAGCAGTCAGATCACTCAAAGCTGCAGTTATAGTAGTTTGTGTAGCATGGAAACGAATCAACGCGAAGTACCTGGAGAATGTGAAAGTGGAATGACCGTTGGACAGGAGCCTTCTTTATTGATGCAAAAAAGCAAAGGCGTGATGGATTATGATGTGGAAGCTGATTCCGTGCGTGCAGGCGATCGTAAAATTGGTGCAATGCAAGTTTCATTGGCACAATCATGCTCTCCACATGATCCTGTCAGAGATCAGTGGTATTGTATCACTAACCCATTGAATGGAGGACAGCTTCGACTACGCACAATTTTCTGTGGAGGCTCGGCAACATGCCCGAACGAGCGTCAGATTATATCTTTAGAAAGCGTCTTGACCAAAACAGAACGAAAAAAAATGTTTAAGCGTTTCTTATATGAAGCGAGTCCGATGTTTGAGTGCGATCTCGATAAAACAAAAGAGAAGGAAATGAAATATTCTCACTTGAATTCGTACGCGGAATGTCGAGAGAAACAACGGAAGGCAATTTGGAGAGAAGCTTTTGGGTATCCCGAGGAGTTCAGCGAAAAGTGGCGTGAAATCCGACTGAGAGAACCGGAAAGTAAATTGTGTAGAGATTTGGCTCGAAACGTGGGGATCCCAAAGCAGTGGCGTCCATCCGTTTACGCCTACTGCATAGGTACTGCTTCTTTTCCCTGCAATTGACAGCTAAAAATGATCGATTTCATATAGAGCAAAAGCGGCTTTCGGAGTGTCCAAACTATTACAGAGATCTGCTGGAAAAAGTCGACGCGTTGGACTCGATCGCATTTCGACAGATCGAATTAGACGTAAACAGAACGTTCAGCACAAAAAAATTTATGCGAAATGGTCGAGCTGCTTTGCGAAGAGTTCTGCAGGCGTATTCGATACGCAATGTCGCAATTGGATACTGTCAAGTGTGTTCACTTCGATTCAATGATCTCAACGTGGTACTGACGATATTTCTCTCACAGGGGCTGAATTTCATCGTAGCGTTCTTGCTGGAAGATTTCGAAGAAGAGATGATATTTTGGCTTCTAGCGCTCATATGTGAAGATATCTTTCCTCGGTATTATATTCCGACCATGGTCGACACACAGACCGATATGCGGGTACTCAATGAGATCGTAGCAGAGCATTTGCCAGATTTGGACGAATTCAGTATGGATGTGGACCTGCCGTTGGAACTGCTTGGATCACAGGTAAGCGTACTTGCTCCGTCAAAGAACCAAGAGCTCATTGATCTGTAGTGGCTCTTGTGTCTATTTACGACCACATTTCCTAGCAAAACAGTATATCGCATCCTCGACTGGCTGCTTGTGGAAGGCTCCTTTGTGGTGTTCCCAGTGATTTTGCATCATTTGCGACTCATTCAACCAAAACTTTTGGTGGCTCATGACTTTCAACGCGCTCTCTTTTGCATCAAAGAAGCAGAGAGGCTCACATTGGACTCGGATGCATTTATGTATGGCGCTCTGAATGAAGCCGATCATCTACCCAAAGAAGTCGTCGAATCACTTCGCACACAACATCGCACTCTTGTCAACAGTGAGCTGCGTCGTGGAGATCGTACTCGGGCAATCAATCGACATGTCGCCTCTGCATGTCAAGTTCCAGCATTCTCGACGTATGCTGCAGGGCTACTGCATTTCTTTCACCAAGGCTCCGATGATTCTCGCACAGAATTCGCTGTCATGTTCTCGCTGTTGTGTCACAGTTTATCGTGGCTCACCGAACAATCCAGACGACTGCGTGGTCAGTAAGTATTCGCGATTCATCTGCACAATGTATAGTATTGTAGTCTAAATGAAAATCGGGGTCACAACTGAATGGTTTCAAGCAAAGATTTTATTTCGGTCGAGACGCACGCGACTTTTTTGGAGCCGGACGTTTTGAACTATCAGCTTCTCGCTTCTTCGTTGGGGTAGTAGCGCCAGGGACCGCTTTGAAAAAAGAGTCTAGCCGCTTTTGTGATTGCGAACTTCTCGACTTTTTGAGTTTTACAATCGCTGTGGTGACTCGATCAGCACGAAAGCCATGTTTATCGACTAGAAATCGACTCAATTCGTCGGCTAATGGTTCCTTCCACTTGAGATCGACCTCATTCACATCGACAACTTCAGCATTTACAAACATCTCTCGTGCTCGTTTGTATATCGGATCGTCACCAAGCCACTCCTCCGGGATCACCACACCTTTATTATTGCTTTGTTGTAAATGTTGGAGAAAATTTTCAATTGTTTTGTGTTCTTTGATGCCGTTGAATGCTTTTTTGGGTCCAATTCCACGAATGGAATCGCAATAGTCACAGCCACAGAGGATACAGAGATCGACAAATTGCTGCTCAGTGAGATCGAGTGCTTTCAGCGCTTGTTCGAGCTTGATCTCGAGGATGGGAACCTTCTTGTTTGCTGCGACAGTCATACGTCGATACAAAACTGGAGTTCCGAATGTCAGCACATCCATATCTTCCGTTCCACTTGCATACACTTTGTGGTGCTTTGCCAACGTCGCGCATGTTGCTTCCGCTTCACAAGGAGCAGTAAGAACTGGAACTCCCATAAGACGAAGCAGCTCCTTGCAATCCTGACTGTGCTGCGAAGTCGCATGCACCAAACGTTTTGAGAATCGATCAATTTCGACTAAGTTTCCCGCTTCGGTGGCCTCTTCCAAACTTTTGTTCGCAGCTGTTCGTCGATCTTTCCGCTTTTCCAATTCTTTGCTTTTCATAACAGGCGGTTTCCCATCAAACACATAAACTGGTTTTATTCCATTCTCCATTAGGCGAATCGTTCGCGAGAACATTCCTTGCAAATGAGAAGTATCCTCGCCATCTTGGTTGGTCAATGCTTGCGCTGGACCAGCTCCGTCGTTGGAGCGTATAGCGATAAGAAATTGGTACAGAGCCATACTTGCATCAATTGCAATCGATCTTCCTGCTAGATGCGACATCTGAACCTCTCGTATGCAGGAAGGAGCTTCCTCCTGGAGGAGCTTCATCAAGCCTTTGATACCCATGTGCCTTAACGAACTTCTTAAATTCGTGCTGAAAGCTTAAGTTCGCATTATGAATGGAGCGAATGAATGAAATGACAAAATGGAAAAAGCGATCGATAAAGTATGCAATATAAGGGTGACAGAGTTAATAAGCTCTCAGCAAAAACGAAGAAAGAGTATTTCCTGCATGGAAGAGTGTTAGGTATGATTGAATAGAAGCATTGCGACTATCGATGTGCCACAAAAAGATGCGACAGGATGGGTACTTTAGGACTCAAGAGATGCAGCAACGCAATGAATGTCAAAAATGTCTCTGAATGGTCTATGAGTATCGATGATAGTCGCTTATTCTGTGAATCAATTCGTTTTCCTTATAAGATCTGTGTGAGCTCATTTGCTTCTTCACTCAATTGTTCTTTCCACGAGAGCGAAGCAAGGTCCAAGAGTTCATTCTGCTGCTTCACCATCTCTAGATTCCTTTGTCGAGTCTCGAGAGACGTAACACTACTCACGCAATCAAGATAAGCTTGACCTGGAAGCGGCGACAATTTTTGCAAATGATCGGCAGCCTCTGTCGATCCTTTCCTCACTCTGGTTGTTGTCTCACTAACTCCGTACTTATTAGCTCTACTTTGGACCGAAGAAAACTGATCAATCGATTTCGGCTGCAACTTCATCGAAGGCTTTGGTACTCGAGGTTGGTAGCCTCGACCTCTGCCTCTCTTACGCGTTGTTAAGGCTTCGTTCTTTGCGGTTGGCTTTGACTCTTCAAATAACTTTTCTTTTCCATCCCAGACACGTTTCTTACGTCCATACCTACAGACTACAAACATGACAGGGTGACAATTGTACATTAAGTCAAACGCACCAGAGTGGGTCCCACTGGCAGCAAGACGGCTTGAATCCGTCCAAATGTCGTATCGTTTGGGAAATCCTATGAAGTGTACTTTGACTCGTCTCGATGCATTATCACAGTCGATAATCTTTGCTTCTCCCCACAACTCTGCTGAATCCTACGTCGACAATGTCATCCTTTCACAATGGATTTGAACTCGAGATAAAAGTCTACTTGCTAATGCGTCAATGTATAATCCAATGCACGGATGCGTTGCTTCTCCCTGCCGCTGATCCCCGTCGATAACACCCATACGTATGGAATTTGCAACAGTTTATAGATAAATAGAGTCAAGTACCCAATGATGGACGTCGCAGATGTAAAGTAGCATCATTCACGCGTTACGAAACGATAATATATACTAGTATATGCGAAGTTTAACATGTATTGTCGCTTGATATAATGGACGTTAATTCTATTGGAATTGGATGCAGAGGACTCACTTGAAATTCGATTTCGCAATTGTCAAAATGTAAGATATTATCCTCATTGGCAAGCATTTTCTTCGTTTTGTGTTTGCTGCGAACATCAGCATTCAATACTTGAGCGATCGCTTTTATAAATGTATCGGGATCGTCGCGATAAAAGGTGGATTTCGCTGCTAGCATCTTTGCTTTTGTGATAAGATCATCATGGTGCCAACGGATATCGCTGTAATGGAAGCCTTAGTCTATTGCTGTCAAGGTAAATTTATCTTACGTGTGGAGAGCGTCGATTTCAGACGTTTCTAACCACAACGGTGTGAGTGCTCCCGGGATGCTATCATATGCTGGAGAGCTATTAGTGAGGGGTTCGGGCCTTGAGAAATTCGTACCGGGTATGTATGGCTTGATATCCAGAATCGGAGTTTGATCGATCAGATCGATCCCCGAAAGATATATCGTCCGGTCCTTTTTGACGATTTGTTCGATGGAAGCCAATGTGATACCAATTGGATTGGGTCGATGTGGTGATCGAGTTGCGAAGATACCGACTCGTTTTCCCGCTCTAGGTGGTGTCACTTTAGCCTACGAGAGATACACAGCGTGAGGCTCGCACGAGCAAAAATTGGGGAGCGTACTGGAAAGGTGTAGCGTTCGCAATGCGCTTTAGTGGTTTTGGGGCTGGTGTTTTGATGGAAAATGAACACAATCCAAACATGCGAGAAGCTTTCCAGACCATTCAGAATCTCAGGCGAAATGGAACGGAAAAATACGATTTTGCCTCGGGTCAATGTCGCCAAAGAGCCTTGACGTGGTGTGCCTACAAAAATGCTCGCAAATTTGCGTCATAGAAAACAAAGGAATGTTGACGAGACCGATGCAATGTCGAAAACACGAATGTAGGCTTCCTATCGCTTCTGCCGAGTACTCGTTCTGCCGAATCAGTTTTGGTTGGATGAGCTTAGAAAGTTGCTACAGGCAAAGTGTGACGCAACTTTGAGAGATTCAAAGCGTAACAAATTCACTTTTTCAGCTCGAATGCGTCCATTTCGTTCCTTCTCCGCAAGCCCTTTTGGTAGATCAGCTTCTCTTCGCAGCTTCTAAGCAGTTGTTCGCTCAAGATGCGTCGATAATGATGTTTGATTGTACCTCTTCCTTATCTCGCACATAACGCTGCAATAGCTTCCACACAGCAAACGCAGTGATAGAAATAGACAGAGGTATTCGCATAGATAACGTGTGCATTATAATACCCGACTTAAAAGTAATAAAAATGTGGTAAAATCGGTGGCTCATACTATCCTGGAAGGCGGAATGTAGGTCACAGCAGAGTTTGCAGTAACTTTGTCGCATTGGGGCCATAGGATTCGATATCGCTCTGATTAAGCGCTGAAGTCCGCTTCTCATAATACTGCATCAACGTTGTGATATCATACTGCGGAAATGAACAATTTGCACTCCAAGAAGGCGTCGGTGGCTTCCATTTAATCAATATGCAGAGATGGACGAATACGACGTCGCTGTTGCGTAGGATAAGCTGCTCAAAGAGCTTACAAGTTTGCTGCTGTATGTCAATGTGATGTCTGGTGCTCAAAAATGGCGAGCAAATTTGCGCAATTTCAGAGACGATTGACGTGGTACTGACAGCATCACTGCAAATCTGAGTGAGACATTCCAATACTGCCATCAAAACTCTGAAATCTTGCGATTTACGCGAGCTTTCCGCTCTGGATGGCTGTAGAGAGTCGTTGGGGATTTCTGATACACTTGAATTCCCGATAGATAACACCAGCATGGAACGTGTGATCCCTGAAGCTTTGAGGTTTGGCTGGTTGATGCACAATATACGTTTGAATTCAGGCCATACTTTATCTACAAACCGATGACCCACAAAGTCTTTGGAAAGCTTGATTATCACACAAAGTACTCGGATGGATGCAGCCAAGATTGGCTGGTTCGTAACTTCAAGTCGATCCAACAAAGATGGCCAGAGACGGTGAATCAGCGGATGTAACTTTTCTTTTGAATCAGCAAGATATTTGATTCCAGTTTCGAGTATTCGGAGAACCAGACAGCATGAAATCGGATCTGGAAGAGATACAAAGTAGCCACATCTTTCCATTATTTGGACAACCAAATCTTCACACTCTACGTTGGCTCCAGCATCGTCATTTTTCCCTTGGATTTCGTCATGCTCAATCGGCATGCAGTCACGAATGTCGTAATCGGTTGAGGCTCCCACGATATTTATTGATTTTAAGTCGTTTTCGCTTTCTTCATCATATTGGACACTCGAGAATTGATCAAGAAACTCGTCAAGACTGGATTTTGTGTCGCTGCTCTCTGAAGTTTGCGTTTTCTCATTCTTCACTTGGCAGCTTTTGTGGTGTTCTAGGTTGGTCAGAAGACGGCTGAGGGCTTGCAAAAGCATCGAGACGTGACGTGTGTCTTGGTGTAGATCAATACTTTGAAGAAGAGAATTCGCCATCTCATCAACAAGCGCTTTGGATGTGATGTTTGTGTACTGAACAATGCTTTTGATCACTGATGATGTGTTGGGGTAGAGCTCTAAAAGACGAAGTCGCATGCAAAGAGCGTCCACAAAGTAATCCATATTTGCTTCAAACAAATGCTCCAGCGATCGATACTCGCAAAAGTATGTGATTTTCTGCAGCGTCGTAAGCGCTTCTTGCTCAATACGCACGTCGATCGACCCGAGCTTCTCCACGATTGGATACAAGAGCTGCAAGAGAAGGTCTCTGAAGTCGCCTCTGAGAACTTCAACACAAGTTCCCACACATTCGACCATCAATGAAGCTTCGATCGCTGCTGGATGAGATTGAGAACAAGTTGTATCGCTATACCGGTGTTGCCATGCGTCAGAGCTCAGAAAATCATCTGTGATCCTTCTCACTAAAGCCAAGTCGATCTTTTGATCGTTCTTATTGGAGGTCGTATACGCTGAAAGAAACTCATTCAAAATGAATAGGACCTCAGCGTTGAACCCATTCTCTGACTGTAAAGCGTCCATAGCACAATCAATGAAACAAACTGGAGTGCCTATCCTCGCAATAGACCGCAAAAGAGATTTGATAATCTGAACGGATCCTTCGTCATGGAAATGCCCCAGACGCTTACGATATTGTGAAACGATGAGTGCATCGGCAGACGAATCCTTTCCATCACATCGATACAGCGTTCTGTGGGTGAGCACATCAATTTCAATGGTTTCCAACTGAAAAGCTTGAGCGAAGTATGATAGAATCATTGGCATTCTGTCATCTAGAATCGGCTGCAGTTGGGTTCCGAGAGCCTTAATGTAGCCGAGCAGAGTCTCCATTTTCCTAACTGGTTGTCGCTCCAACTCTGTACCAGACTGAAGCGCTATGGTCTCAATATGTATTGATATGCGATGCCCTATTTCCGGAAGGATTTCGATCGCATAACGTTCCCATTCTACACATTGAAATACGTTTTGGAGAATGTCTTGAGCCTTCCGCGCAACAACTTTAGTCTGGTCGGCTTGAAGAAGTAATAATTCTTCCAAAATTTTGATAAATTTGATTCCAAGAGCTATTCGACAATGCGTTAGGAGAATACCACACAGATTGGCGACAGCAATTCGCACTTTCCAAGATGTTTCATTCGCCGCAGCTGCAAAGATTCGTGTGAGAATGACATCAGCATTCGGTATGGTCTCCTGCATCCACTTTTCCGCCTCACTCGGAAGCGCTATTTCATCTCCAGATTGCCCCCTCTTTGTCATTTTCAGACTTATTGTCGCCAAAATTCCTTTAACCTCGTCAAACGCGTGGTATAGTTGCTTCTTGCTATGTTTCATCAAGCTGGAATCAGATAAAACAGCTCGAGCAACATCAGCAAAGCATTCAATTGCAAGGCTGACGACGCGTGAGGGGCGTTTAGGAGCGTCAACTGCCATCCATAGTCCCGTGGCAATCCCGGGAAAAATCAGATGCAATTGCGTCAATTCTCGATACAATGTACTCGAAGGAGATTGTACAGGCGGTATACTCAAATGCTGGAAGGCTGCGATCAATTCTTTCAAAGCGCAAAGTGCATCAAACTTTGCATCGGCGCACGGATCGGACTGAGCAACTTCCAGAAGTATCGGCACCAAGTAGAGCAACATCGATGCAGAAGAAGATGTTAAGAGCTCTGGGGTTTCTACACATGTCGCTGCACGATGCAAAAGACGAAGAGCTCCGTGTAGAGACTTCAATACGAGTACACGAATCTCTTCCGGCTGTCTTTTCAACGTCTCTATAGTGTCTTCTTGCGACTTGGAAGCGATTTCCGGGAGGAATAACGCGCAACTAAGGCAGTAAATAAATTGATTTCAAGTCGCTCTCAAAATCCTATTGTGGCTTACCTCTGAATGATCACAAGAGATTTCTTCTGGAGTGTAGAAAAATAGGTCTCCGAAAAGCGTTTGATCGATCTTTTCGACTCATTTTCGAGGTAATTGTTCAGAGAATGCAGCGTAGCATTGAGACTATCGAAAGTGATTTCCTGCACGGCATTTCGTCGAGCTGTAGAGCTACCTGTTGAGCCAATTTGGCGATCGATTGAGCGCTTATTTGCTTCTATTTGCGATTTCATACAGAATAAAAGCTTTTGGAGGAGCAAAAGGATCATTTCGATGATAGCAGGATGCTGCTTCTCTGTATCTTGTGTCTTGGAATGCTGCATAAGGGTGGCCGAGTAATTATTTGTTGGCAACATGTCTTCAATTTGGCGATTGTGCTGGACCGAAGAGACTGCACATTGCAATTTCAATAGATAATGCTCTAAAGATTCATAAATGGTATCATTCCACTCCACTTTGTCACTCAGAAACGCAGTAGAGATGCGCTGACACAGCTCCATGCATTCCATCTTGGCAGGAATTTGCTCCGGCTACTTCTGTTCCGATTGGCTTACTTTACCGATAATATATAGCCAATCACGCGAGGACTTCTAAATGCCGGAACAACGCCATGAAGCGCTTGTAGAGCAACTTGCTGCTATTCGTACGGCACAAAAACAACAGCAAAAAGCGTTTTTGCAATATATACGGGATCCTCAGGCGCCCGAGAAAATATCTGTGCAAAATTCGATTTCCAAATTGATTGAAATGATCCCAGATACGATGCGATTGAGTGCGCTCACTCGATCTGCGGTGGTCGAACGCATTGTCAATGCAAACGAATTGGGAGAGAAAATGACCGCAAAAGTTCGCGAAATCGATAAAATCAAATCCCGAGTTCAACTATTCGCTTCCAATGCGTCCCAAATCATTGAATTTCGCAATGCATTCATAGATTTTGAGGCGGCAATGCGCCAGAGAAATTACGAGCAAGCAGCACACTATTTATTAATATTGAAGGAAACGAAAGAAAGCAATCCGGACGTCACTGATCGCATGCGTCTGAATCTAGTAGAAGAGGAATGGAAACGGAACGTCCACAGTCTTTTCACGTTAGAAATTGCGAGAAAAGAGTATACAAATCTTCAGTCTATTGCCCCGATTCTTCGAGTATTTGGAGAAGAGTATCAGATCACTTTGTACGAAGAATGGGCGATGACTGAGAAAGAGCGTATCAAAGCGGTCTGTCAACCTCGCTTACAAGGTCGATTCAGCAACAAAGAGCTCATACAACAGCTCACAGAGATTTTTAATTGTGTCGCTGGATCGATACAAGAGTCTGAGCAAATGCTTTTACAGATATTTTGTGAAATCGATGGGCTGGAACGCTTCACAAAAAGCGTTTATGAAATGTCGGAGCTGGTGGCTGCACGGATATTACAGCGATACATCCAACAGCGCGACTTTAAAGCCCGGATGACCAGCACACTGCAAAGCACAAAGAGAATCAAAGTGGTGGAGAGTCTCAAGAAGGAAGGAAAACAAGAGTCTGTGGAGACAGAATTCGCGTTATGGAATGAACAATTGGATGAAATGGCTCTGCTGCTGCAGTATACTCAAACTTTTGAGCGCTTTATGCACCTCAGGATTGAGCCGCTGGATTTTAAGAAGGTCGATACTGATCGAAAATCGAGCGAGATTGCAACCCAACAGTGTGAATTGAGACGAACGGTGCAAGAGCTTGCAGGGTTTTATTGCTATTTTGAAGATCAGCTCTTGACTCAGGCCGCATCACAAGCTTTTTCATGGGAAGAAACTGCGTATACAAGCAACATTGCGACTGCTCAGAATGCCTCAAACACAGCGGTATCGATATTAAGCGTGGATAACGCCACATTTCCAGTCTCTTCAGCGGTCGATGAGATTTTTTACGTCGCCAAAAACTCGGCTGTGCGTTCCTTGGCCACAGGACACATCGATTGTGCAGCTGGAGCGCTCAATATCATAAACACTGTTTTGCGTGATACATTTGGCACAACAATGCGTCAGAGAATTCGCCGTGTACCCAGCCAGCTTGAACAAGAAGGACGATATATTGGACAGTTGGCTGAAGCTTCAACCCAGCTTCGGGATCAAGTGCAACACCAAATGCACCAAAAGCTAGCGCAATTGAGTAAAACGACAACCGCAACATTTGGAGTCTCCACGAATGCTGCAATGATGCTGGGCCGTTCGGGTACAAATACTCCTCCCACAGAGCTCATTCGTAAGGAGCAGAGACCTGAAGTCGTCATGAACAGCTTGGAACAGGCGATCGAGTATTTGAATCAGATTGCAAATCAGCTGGAAACATCGCTTCCACAGTATTTCGGAGACTCTCCTGATCATATTATGACGTGTTTACAAGGCTTTGAAGACTCAAGGCGCGAGTTTGAGCAATTGTTGAATGCGGGGCGGAAGAATTTTGTCCAAGAATTAAAGCCAAAGCTCAAAGGCTTTCTGAGTCCTTTGTTATCTCCAGCGTCAAAGAGACCAGTTTTGTACGAACTAAGCGATGAAATGTACACATTCAATGAGGCGAACGACCCTTTTGCTCAAGAATTTGTGCGCTCCGTTCGTCAGCTGATTGTTATTTTCCAAGGGAATCTTTCCACATCGAATCAAAGCCAATTGGCTCGTATTTTCGGTCAGTGTGTCGCTGAATGGATCGAGGATTGGTTTGACACCAATAACACGCGATTTAACCAGCTGGGAGCGCTACAATTCGACAAAGACCTTCGGATTCTCAGTAGTTTCTTCTCCGAATGGAACGATGGCGATGATCCATTCGGAAAGCTTGCTCAGATCTCTTGCATTCTCAATGTGGACACAATAAGCGATGTTGTGGACATTGCTGGCTCCATCCGTCGCGGGACCAAATGGCTGCTATCATCCGCTCAAGTGAAAGAGATTCTGTCCAGACGAGTGGAATTCACGGACAAGGAAATCAACAATTTGACGCTTTCGTAACATTGATAGTTATTGGAAGAGTTCTGCAGGATACAATTTCGGCTCTAAAATTTCATCCGCGAGGAACTTCAGTGGCAAATAAACGACGTTGCCTTGTACCTGTTCCAGCTCCTCTAGATGCGAGCGATCCGTTTTCCGCATACTCTGCGAAGTTACGACTCCCAGTTCTCCAGCCGGGACAGATTTACCTTCAGAGCTTTCACGCCTGGTCATAGCGTTGAATCCAACCTTCGACAAGGGATCCAGCGTGTCAGATGGATGGATGTTGAAAACTCTGTCTCCAATGTTGTCATTCTCCTTCCACATCTGATCCGTTTCCGAGTTGAAATCCGACAATTTGGCTTTATTTCCAGTGATTGGCGAGGCTTGACTCATTTGCGGCTCTTCTTGCCTCTCGTTCGTTTTCGGCTTCACTTCAGAAGTATTTGCCAAAGATTGCATCTGACTGAAACTGACGACGCTGTCTGAAGGCATACACATGAAAATCGACTCATAGATATGGGAATTCTTCATCGCTTGCTCCTGCATCGCAAACCAAGCATCTTCATTGACGGGATCCAGATACATTTTATACAGATCGGACCCTTTTTCAAGCCCAAAATGCTCCTCAAACAATCGCATCCGAAAAGAATGACAAAACTTCCCGACGCAACTCGCTCCATTTGCTATACGAATGGATTCATCGAAACTCGTGTCATCGATCACCACAGCAATCTCAGAATCCCGATCGCCTCGCATACTTCTCTCATTAATATTGGCCGATCCAATGATACAACTTCGATCATCAACAATCATCATTTTGCTGTGGATGTACACTTCTTCCGTGTGCGGGATGTCTTCTTTCATGTGAAAGGTTCGTAAGCCGTAGAAGGCGATATACTCAAATGGGTCGTCTAATTCCTGGTACAAGGTGTGGTAGATGGACGGCTTTCCACGCGATATCGTGCGATATTGCCAATGTAACACGCCACGAAGACTGCTTGCATCCTTATCATTTGGCTGCCCGGGGAACGCTGGAAGCAAAGGAATCAACACGATCACTCGAAATGTCTCTTGATTGGCAGCCGCACGTCGAATTCGCTCCACTAAAGCGTTTGCGATTCGATTCGAACACAAATGATCGCCTTCCAATCCTGAAATAAAAAACTGATTCTCAATGTAGATGAAATGGCTTGCGGATGAAATGAGGCGGATATAGGCGTTCTGGATGCTTCGTTCTGTGGGACAGCCGCCTGACCAAAACGAAATGCTTCGGACAATTTGACACGAGCAAGCAAAGCCTTTCGTCTTGGTTTCTTCTTGATCGCTGGACCCTTCCGATTCGACAGACTTGAAGCTCTCGTACAAGCGATTATGAGATGAACTCTGGGGAGCTGAGCTTCCCTGAGTTGCATTCTTATGGACTCTCTCAAACCCACGATAGCCAGACTTGTTGGCTGGGAGAGCTTCTACAAGATCAGCCATAGAAGGCTTCACATCTTTTTCAGTCTGGAGTGCTTCATCACTCTGTAAGGATTGAGCTTTTTTCAGCTGGTTCATCGCACGGACGGCTCGGATCGCTTTTTGTAAACGCTGGCTTCGAAATCGTTTGCTGGTCTTTTGTGCATTGATCTCGAATTCCTTCATTGGAACTAATCGATGCAATTTTGCTGATTTTCTTCGCGTCGCAATGGAGTAATTCCATCGCTGAATAAAATGACGAGCTACATCTCTTGCGGGCTGGCCGATTAGACGACAATGAACATCGTGCCAGGGCATTCGAGGCAAAGTGGTTCGATCCATCAGGTCTTGTTCCGGGTACTGGACATCCACAAAGTCTTTGATCCGCGGATTGGAGTAATCCTTGCCGAGGAAGTCGGTTATAGCGATATCTTGATCGAAAAGAACGTGGGTCTTTGTGTCCCATCGACCGAAACAAAGGTCCAGACCTCCCACAAAAGCTTTACTCTGGTCGATACAAACGATTTTCTCGTGGTGGGACCACATGCCAAAGTTCTTGATGATGAAATCAGGATCTCGCAGTACTGACACATTTGGATGCAAGCGACTCAGCACAGTCTTGGAATAGAGGCTATTGAGGGTCAGAGCCATTGCGACCTCCTTGTACATGAGCACGTACACCTTGAAGAGATATTAGTCAAGAGTTTGATCGAAACGATGTGGAAGATCTCACCTTTATACCTTCTTCGGCTCGCTTTTTAATCACCCGATCTAGCCTCGATTCAGGATATTCGATTGCTGGACGCAACAAATGGATGTCTGGGCAAATCCACCATCCCTGGATGAAGATTTCTCGTTTAGCTGAGAGTAATCCTTCATAGATGGCGCGATACGTATCCTCTCCATCGACATACCATTGTACAAAGGAAGGTACGCGATGTGGATGTCGAGGAACTGCAAAAGAGTCATCTCGATGCGGTTGAGACCATGAACACTTGTCAGCTGCTTCCCGGATACTTTTCGCCCATTTCGCGATCACGTGTTTGGTTTTTCCTTCCAGTTGTAAGACATACGTCGAGTTGGAAACAACTAATTCATCGAGTGAGCCAACTGTTTCGAGCCCTCGTTCGATGTTGAATCTGGCGTCAATTAGGAACACTTCTTTGGCTACTTTGGCCTGCAAAAAGACGATAAGCCCATGAGCTATGCAATGTATCGACTTTTTTTTACCTGAATGGAGTCGTAGATCGCGATGGACGAATGCTTAAGTGAGACCCAACGCCATTTTCGGGCATTCAGATGGATTCGTTTGACGACGCAAATGCAGTTTACACACTCGTTATCGCAGTTCACTACCGCGCGATTGATGCGGACGTTCTCCCGATTACCTTTCATCCAGCTTCGGACTCGAAGCCATCCTTCACATAGAGAAGTTTTTCCATCAACCTGATCGAATGTGCTTCGACTCACTTGGAACAATGCGACCACGTACGAAGAATGAAGTAGTCGAGGGATATGAACGACCGCATTCAGATACTGCTCAACCAGTTTGATCATATCGGGTCGGATGCATTGTTCTGATTTCGCCAGAAAGAACTTGCGTAACTGAGGAAAATGCACCTTTTGTCGACGTCTGGTTCCGCTTTGAGCTGTTGGAGAGAGCGATGGAAGTTGCGACTGACTCGCAAAGGTAGCCAGATTGTGGACCAGGTGGGGCTTTTTCTTCACGTAAAACCAAAGCCCGTAAATGGCCGATTTTGTGAGCTCTATTTGCCAGGTATATTTTTTGTATTTGATCTGAACGTCATACTCCACAAAGCGCTTCCTCCAGGAATCCTTCATTCTTGCATCCAGCACTGAAATTTGTGGTGGCTCATCGAATATATCGATATCGTTATCATACTCTTTCCGGAAAAATTGGGGTGTCGTGTTCATCGCGTCCTCTTCTCGACGAATGCTCTTAAAGGAATCCTGGTGAACATTTGAGGGATTTCTGGGATGTTGTTTAAGAACATCGCTCATACGCAAAGGAGACGATTGATCTGAGCCCAGCGGCGATGGAAGAGGGATAAAGGGCGTGTTGGTAGGCGTGGATGCAGCATCAGGAGACGGTCTATCGGGCTGCACGCTATCCTCGGTTTTTGTCGCCATGGAAAAGTGTTAATGAGAGCGATCGTTAGATAAAAGACGTTCGTATTTCCGGAGAATGTCGCATATGATTGAAAGATTGAGAAAACATGAAGCGTCATCGAAATATATTACGATCATAATTACTTTGTATGCAGCTAATGAAATGCTGGTTGGTTTGCGCTAGAATGCAATTCATTGGATGAGAGGAACTAAGCTAAGGAATGGTACTTGCGATGCAGTTGACAATACACTGCAGGACCGAGAAGAAGTGCGTGACAATTTGTTGAGGTGCATATTATTGATTTAGTCCATTAAATAAGCCCACAGCATCAAAGGGCGTTTTGACACGCATTGTTTTTGTTTCATTAATACTGTATTCTACAAACACCGTCAATAGGCGCAAGGTGACAAAAAGGTTGGAAAGTGGAAGAAAACTTTGTGGCCAATGCAGTCTGAATAAATTTTGAATTGAGCGCATTGAGTCACTCGATAATGCGGCACATTTATCTCCTTAGTCATTCAAAATGTCTTGTAGAATTTACATCAGTTTATCATACATTGTGAAGTACTACTGTAGAGGCCACTGCATCTATTTTTGTGTGATTCTGAAGCCATCCGGATCACGAAGAAAAGAATAGAGCTTTTTGCACTTACATATTGATTGAAAAAGAAGCATTTGAATGCATCAAATCAATTCATGTTGATCTATATATACTGCTTTTGTATCGTTATTCGCGTGAATGTCAATACGGGTAGCTACGACTTTGGATGATTTCTGCAAATTCTAAAAAGCCCTACTCTCGTTTACTCGATTGATTTCAATGCGTGAAAATCCCTTCCTCACAATCTACCGCAGAGTTCTGGAGGTCTGTGTAGGTACGACCTCTTAGATTATACAATTTAGATGATGTACAATCGACTAGCTTCAGAAGTTGAACAAAGCATTGAGGAATGAGATCAAGGCTCCAGCATCGAATTATTGAACTACTACAAGCAACTAATGAAACGTTGCAGCGTCAGGTAAGATGTTTATCTTTTGTGAATAGCACACAGCCGATTGGGCCCATAGGAAGTAGGAACAGCTAATTGCTTTTTATAATTTTGATATATCACATTATCTAACATTCATTTCGCTTCCTAAATTCCGCGGATAATGCCGTCACTTGCACTTTTCGGTCGACATACGATAATTGACTCCGGTTCAACCAGAGGGCAATATACCTAAAGTCGAGAGTTACCAGCCAAAATCTCGTACATGCGTCATATCGCGACATAGTTTCGCATCTAGCATTCAGGGTCGGCCTTGGTCATTATGAGAAAGCACTTGTGGTAGCTATAAGACAGACTTTGTCGCTAGAAGATTGCTTGACGGATGTAATGGCTGAGTATATGTCCATGGACAGTTCGCCAATTGATTAGGATGCGATGGCTTTGGCGAAATTGCACATTGTTGAGTCGCGGCTATCTACCGTATTCGTTGTGGAGCTGGACTTCTTTTGAAAACACTTCAAGGGGTCCAGCTCCACGGTGAACAGGAATTGATTTAGGTTCCCGTGATTGTTCAGAAATAAATTTTCGCTAAACGCACGTTAACACCTACTATTCCACACTGATGGCTGTGTCCATTCATCTCGATCCCCATTGGACAAAAATGCGGGGAGGGGTCCAGCGCAAGATGATTCTATATTAAGCTCTCTATAATTATTCTTCATACTAAAACCAAAGAGGGTCCAGATCCACAACGAAAAATGGGGGGTGCAGCTCCACGATGAATACGGTAGTGGCAAATTGCGAAGAAAAGTTTATTCAAGTTAGCAAAGCTTATCCTAGTAACCGTTCTATACATAGTCTTTTAAGATCCACGACTATTCTGAGAAGTCACCTACAGAGCGGTTCAGGTGACCGTGTAGCGGTGTCGCTTCAGCATCCCACTCACTGCTAAATACCGGTAATCTTCGCCTTGATACCGGTCGCATCACGTAGGAACTTGAATGTCTTTGTCCCCAGTCCCTTGGTCAGCATGCTCGCCAGTTGATGCTTCGTATCGACGTAGTATACCTTGATTGTTCCCCTTTCTACGTGCCGCACAGCTGAGAGCAACGGTTCTCTGGTACTTCGACTTAAATACCACGGGAGCGTTCCCAATCATCACCATGACTCCAGGAGCAGAACGTAGGTCATCAATGTTGCTTCCCCAGTCAGCATCCGTAAACGCATCAAGAACTGGCCGTACCAGCACCTCCTTGGTACACAATGCCATGTTCACGAGTCGACTTAAGGTAACGCAAAACGCGAACGGCTGCTTTCCAGTGTTGCATTCCAGGGTTTCCGAGGAAACGTGATAACTTTTTCACAACATATGCGATGTCCGGTCGGGTACAGATCGTGATGTACATCAGGCACCCGATCAAGGAACGGTATGGTCTTGACTTCATTTCAGCACATTCCTCCTCCGTAGTTGGTGACAGCAACTTTGATAGCTTGATGTTGGTAGCGCATGGGCTCTCAACAATCTTTGCGTTCTGATGTACCGAGTCTGCTTGATCATGAGCGTTCCGGCGTTCTTGTCGTGATCAATTTCCATTCCCAAAAAAATAAATTTCCCCACGCCCGACTCCTTCATCTTGGAGGCGTTTTTGAGTGTCTCCTTGACTTCACGAATCTCATCACTCGTCTTCGCAGCAATAATCATGTCATCCACATATAGACATACGTGTACGAAACCGTTTCGGGTACTCTTCACATGGACACATTGATCCGCACCAAAGCTCTTGAAACTGCTCTTCAAGAATACATTGCGAATGGTCTTGTTCCACGCGCTTGCTGCCTGCTTCGAGCCGTAGTTCGCCTTCTCCAGTTTGCACACCATACAATTAGTGTTCTTCACACCGAATGGAGCATTCGTATAGACTAGTTCCACCAGTTTACTGTATAGGAAAGCTGTATCCGCGTCCAATTGCTCCATCACGTAGTCGTATGCTGCACACGCAGCTAATACAACTCGAATCGTGTTCATGTTTGCTACCGGTGAGTAAGTTTCAGAACAATCTACTCCAAACTTTTGCTTGAAACCTTGAGCAACAAGCCGAGCTTTATATCGGATCACTGGACCGTTCTCGTCACGCTTCTTCGTGAACTGTTGAAAAGACGCGACTAGTGATGTTGTATCGATTATAGATGGGAGGTAACAAGGACCATAAAAAATACATCTAGTTTCTTTTTACCAAACACTGATCAGGCGCCATGAAAAAAACAACAGGTTATTAGCCCAAGCCCCCCGGAAGATCCTCCTGCGGCTTCACAAGGCGAACTCGATAATGCGACAAGTGTTAGCGCGGAGATCTCTTAGCCAAGTGAGCACGGGGCCTCGGAATGTGGTACAGATCGTATGGAAAGAATGGAGTGGCTCATTGTAAATTTGATGCGCGATATGGTGCGGTATTGCGTAGAGCATACCCAGCTGCCTCCTGTGGAACCGGAATTCCGGATGGGGAGTGCTTCGAGCGTCTTCACCCAGTTCTTGGATGCTAGGCGACATCGAGACAGAACTGACTCGCTTAGTGAGCCCATGGGGGTGTATATGCCGTTTGTTCACTCGCAACCCCAAGCGCAGCACCAACAACAGCTTTTCCCTATAGTGCAGGCTACGGCGCAAGTACATATGCAACCGAGTCAGCAGTTTTTCCCGCAGCAAAATCTCGGAGTCAAGACGCCGACCGTCAAGGACATGGAGCTACCGATCGAGTGTTCTATTGGAAAGGAAAAATACAGAGGACTTGGAGCCGAATTCAAAGACTGGGTATACAGTTCTTGGATGAACGATGTGCAGCTCAACAGCTCAGTGGGGGTGAATGGCCTGAAGAGTTCAAGATGAGGACCTCAATCGGTATCTCGATGGAATTGCAAGGAAACATTTCGATAAGATGAAAGGGATCTGAGCATCAGAAATATGAACGCTTAAATATCTGATGAACAGGATGTTGGAGGTCTACGACCGACAAATTACTTTGGAGCAAGCCACACGGCTGATGTGGGCAAGAAATCCAGTTGATCGCTCCTGGACGGAGCAATATCAGTACCTGGTTGCCGTTGCAAGTTCGGCGAACTGTCCAGAAAGTTTTGTGCTTCAGTACATTTGTGGAGGGGCTACGACGAAGGATAAAGCGAGCCATGAAGACGCGACTCGACCGCCGTCCTGCTGACCACCTCAAGTAGGCATGGGAGATGTCAGATTTTGCCGCAACTGAGCATGATATAAGCGCGAATGTGGTTAGTGCGGGTAGAGAACCTACCGGAGCACGGAACAATTTCCGGAGTTCAGACACTGCGGCAAATGTACCAGCGCATGGAGATGGGAGGAGATGTTGGTGGTGCAACCAAGTCGGCCATACCAAGCGCGAATGTAAGAAATATGCCAGCAGGAACCAAACGTCATTCGCTTTGTGCCGGTCCAAACGGTCAAATCAGACCTGGATACTGGACAGTGGTGCCAGTAGGCATCTGGTGATGGACGAAACCATACTTTTCAATGCAGTCGACTGCTTTGACGAGTGATACGTTGCAGATGGACATTCGATTAAGGTCGCGAAGGTTGGTCAAGTCACTTTGAGTGCTACCGTGGATGGAATTGTGCGCGTAGTCACATTGAGTGAAGCCTATTACGCTAAGGACCTCACTTATAACTTGATTTCATACTGCAAACTTGAAGAGAAGGGAGTTGCCCTAAGATATGAAGACGGGAGACGATATCTTGCGCGTATCAGTGACGGAGCTCGAGTTTTCGAAGTCACAAAAGAAAACAATGTGCTGATCGTGAGCACTCGTGTGACGAGACGTCATCCACGAGGAACAAGATCTTATATGCGGCACTACAAGCTGCAAATTCTGAAGTTGAAACCACGGGCCAAGTAAGGTGTACGCTGCTGTAGCTGCACAATCGCCTGGAGCATCTGATGTATGACACGGTTGAGAGGATGGCAGACGGTGAAGGCTCCGGAATTGAGCTAGTCGACCGAACACGACCTGAATGTCTTGAGTGTGCTAAATGTAAGCAGTCGAAGAATTCACTGTCTAAGAGGGATACTGGCGCACATTCTTCAATTGATCGAATTGGTGAGGTTATCTGTAGCGACCTCAAAGGCCCTATGACTCCGCTGGACCGAAATGGAAATCGATACATTTTCAACTTCTTCGATCACACATCCAGCTACTGCAGAGTATTCGTTGCGCGAAAGAAGGACCTTGCTGCGCAGATGTTTGAGCGGTTTTTGACTTTCTCCGAGCGCGCTTTCGATTGCAAAGTGCACAGACAAGTACAGATGATGGTGGTGAATATCGAAATGTATGTGTTTTGAAAGTCGACTGGAGTGAGAAGACAAGTAAGCGAAGCCAGTAATCAAGCATCAAACGGAAAGGCGGAACGCATGCATAGGTTTGTGCTAAATATGGAGCGATGCATGATGTTCGCAAGTGGTTTGCCGTTGCATTGTTGGGGCGATGCACTGCAGTAAGCCGCATATATTTTGCATCGCAGCCCAAGCAGATCGAATTTAAATCGGGCTTCGCCACTCGAGATACTGACGGCAAAGAAACCCAGTATTTCTGCTAGAGTGGTGTTTGGAAGTCCGTGTACCGTACATAGCGACCCGGGAAGGAAAATATGTAAACCTCGGGCCGAGTTTGGGATGATTGTCGGAAAGAACGACGAGACGAAGGGGTTTAAGGTGTACCTCCCCCACAAGAAGCTGGTCGTGACAATGCAACATGTTAAAAATGTCGAGACGATGGGAGTTGAAAAAATAATCAACATTTACAGAAACATTTGCATCAAAAGGATCCATCATCGCAAGCGGTGAAGGAAAAGGAGAATGCCGCACAAAGGAAGGAGCTACACGCTACGAGACTACAGTTGTAAAGACGCGGGAAACGCGGGAAAAAGAAGGAGCAAACGGGACACCATATGACCACTCGAAACATGGAACATAAACATGTTCCGGTGGCGATGGCTAGTCTAAATGGAGATCCGAAGACATATCGGGAAGCGACACATTCTGCGGACACAATAACATTTAGCGCTGTGATGCACATGACGACTGCAAACGTCGTACTAGCTCTTGCTTGGGTATGGGGAGTGCCAGCTTGACACAGCGATGTTCCAAATGCCTATGTAAAAGCAGTAAAAGAAGAAGATCTTGAAACCGTTCTTCACGTGCCGCAGGGTATGGAGTTCAATGCGGTGAGATAAAAAATCTGGGTACTAGTGGCAAGAGCAAGATGGCTTTGAAGCTTCGTAAGAGCCTTTATGGACTTAAGCAAGCTGGACGACTGTGGGCACAGTTGCTACACGCTACACTACTCAAGGTCGGATTTATTCAATGTCACAAAGACACTAATTTATACAAGAAAGGTGACGAATCGACGACCACGCTGGTAGGAGTCTACGTGGACGACTTGTTGGTTACAGGAACGACTGGACCAATTTTTCAAGGACATGTGTGTGCTCGATGGTTATCATCCTAAACAAGCGCAAGTTACTCGCGAAATGCTCACTAGATTACGTATGGAGCAAGCTGACCCGGCGCGTACTCCTGTTGGCGAAGAGCATGACGGCGAGGATGAGGGCGACTTACTACCAAGTGATTGCGACGGAAAGGTTGAGCGACCCACCGTCTATCTTTTAGTCTTTGATTGGAAGTCTGTTGTGGCTGTCTCGTTGTACGAGGCCAGACATTTCGTTCGCTGTGCATCGAGCCAGCCGACGTACGCACGCTCCGGGAGAATGTGACTGGAGGTGGGCAAAAAGAATCGTTTGCTTCCTCAAAGGAACGGATAATTTGAAGTTACAACTGAAGGGAACGACTGTAATGGGTGAAACGCCAACGATTATGCTAGAAAGCTACAGTGATGCAGATTACGCATCGAATCGTGCGGACCGCAAATCGGTCAGTGGAGGTGTCATTTGACTTAATGAAATGATTGTGGGATGGATGTGTCGAAATAAGCGAGCGTGACTATCCAGGATGGAGGCCGAGTTCGTGGCCGCTTCGTTGATGGAAAGTGATTTGTTAGGACTGAAAGAGCTGCTAGAAGAGATTGGAGTGCGTGTGGTCAAGCGGATGGTGATGTACGTGGATAATCAAGCTGCGATAAGGCAGATACAAGGAAAAGACAGCGCAGGAAGGGCTAAGCATATTGCGGTACGCTTTAAGTCCATCAAGGATTACAGTCAGAAGGAAGTGATCAAGGTGGCATATTGTGAGTCGCGTTTCATGCGAGCTGACATTCTCACCAAGATGTTCGCTGCGCCACGGAAGATCGAATTGCGCAAGCTGAATTCACTGGTGTGAAGACATCTAGGGAAGGAGTGTTGAAAAGAAGTGGCTAGTGATGTTGAAAGGACTAGCGACGGGAGGTAACAAGGACCATAAACAAAAAATACATTTAGTTTCTCTTTTACCAAACACTGATCAGGCGCCATGACAAAACAACACAAAGACCCAGCGGCACCCAATAGGACGTATAGCCGTTCCACATGAAACGATTGTCCGAGTATGGATCCGTGCATGCGAGCTGAGTTCAGTGTTCATAGCTCGAAGCCATTCAGCTGATTCATTACTTGCGATAGATTCTGCATAAGTTTTCGACGTGTCTGGAATGCCGTCAAGCTCGCAGCATATACCAATACTGCTTCAGCAAGCAAGCAATCTTCGTCAATCCTGGCCCGCTTCGAAAATGGAAGGCCATTGCTTCCTTCTGAATGCTGTTCTCCGTCACCATCCAAGCCATCCTGTAGTAAGTAGACTGGATCCCTGGCATGGCTCGAACGTTCAACCCCGAGGTGGAACACCAACCTATTTTTATATAACGGCTGTGTCGGCGGATGATACTTGGCCAGCTCATCTCCAGTTGACATTGTTTCTGGTGGAAGCAGATGGAGTTGACTGAGCTATATCTCAAGTTCCACCTCGTCCATCACTACATCCTGGACAGGTCCCCGGAAGACTCTGTGTTCTCATCCATAAGCATATGGCGTTTTTCAGGTGGGTAAACGCTTCCATCCTCACGTTCCCTAGTCACATGGATGAATGTTTCAATTTATGGCTACTGCGTGTCGTATATACCTCCCAGGTCCCACTCTTCGAGCCTTACTGATCGTGATATCTTGACCTAGGAAGTGTCCAAGTCAAATAAATGGTATCCTTTGACGTTCTCTGCGTATACGAGAAACATACAGTGGAAACGCTTTGGTTCGAGCTTCGTCTTTTTCATAACGTCAATGTGAGCATAACCCTGTAAACCAAACACGTGAAGATGGTCCATTCGGGGCTTCCGCTTAAAATTCAGCTCATATGGTCTCAAGTACGTGTGTGTCGTAATACTTGACCGGTTGATTAGGTACACAGCTGTGCTCACAGCTAATGCCCACCACTCCGTCGACACACCCTTGTAGTGTAGCATGCTTTTTGCCTTCTCCATAATCGTGTGATTTATGCGTTCTACTACTCCATTCTGCTGGTGTGGCAATAAATCAACGTTCTTTGGTGTATGATGCCGTTACGAATGCACATCGCGGCTACCGTCTTGTTCACAAATTTCTTTCCATTGTCTGAGCGCAGACACTTCAAGCCTTCACCCCATTTTTTTCATAAAGCGTTTGACACTCCCTCAAATTATGGGCCACCTCGCTCTTATTTTTCAAAACGTATGCCACTACATACCATGACTAGTCGTCCACGAGTTTCAGTACGTACTGAGCACCTCCCTTTGAGAGCGTTTTCATTGGGCCATTAAATCCGTGTGTACCAGTTCCAGCACACGCGATGTCTTCGACAGTGTTCTTGAAGGGAGTGACATTACGGTCTGTTTCCCGTTCATGCAGCCTTCTCATAACCTCTCAATACCTTGCTTCACCACCGGCATACCATCTGTGGAACGCTGTGTTATAGTTAGTACGTCTTTGCTTGGGTGTCCCATACGAGCGTTCCACAACTCCCAATCATTGTCTGCCCCTGAGTACTGTACACACCGCGTTTCCTCTTGCTGACAGTCGAGCAGGAACGCTTTGCCCATCCTTTTCCCCATAGAAATCGCGCTGCTATCATTCCAGATCACACAAGAGGAACGACGAAACTCTACAGTCAAATCGCGTTCCGAGAGCTTCTCAACCGATAACAGGCGCCGGTCAAGTCCCGGAATGTGTAGAACGCCTATCATCTTTATACGTATGTTGTTCAGACCGGTCAATTTCACTGTTCCTTTTCCATAAACACGTGACTTTATGCCATCCGAAATAGTAAACTCGACGTCAGTGTTCAGTATCTCGTAGGCGAACAGATCGGAACGGTGTGGGGTCGTGTGTGACGTTGCCCATTGTCGATAAGCCATCCATTCAGGCGTTCTTCGCCCATAGCGAACACAGTATCACTCCCACTGCCGCTTCTCCGTCCAGGACAGTCCCGCTTCATATGACCTTCTTGGTCACACCCGAAGCACTTTCCCTTGAAATTTCCTTGGTTCTTCCGTGATATGTTCTCCTTTCGACCATTGCCTCAGCCACCTTTAAACTTTTCAGGATTCGTGTTGGCTCGAAACGCCTTCTCCATTGTGGTGTCCTTCTTTCCCAACATCTCATATCCCCTGACCAGCCTCTACTTCCCATTAATGAGGGACATGTCCTTCGCGTTCACCACGATAGATGAAATCAGCTCGTAATCCGAGGGAAGACTGCTCAAAAGCACCACTAAGTGTCGTGATTCGTCAAAAGGCTCTCCCAGCGTCTGTAATCCGACAATCAGCTCGTCAAATGCGTCCTGATGGTTGACCATCGTCGAAGAGTTCTCCATCTTGAACTCGTGTAAACGACGTGTCATAGAGACACGGTTGTTAAGCGTCGAGCGGTTGTAGAAGTCACGCAGCGTACCCCAAGCATGCATGGCAAACGTTGCCGACCGTATCGTAGTCGAGTGCTGTAATTCTATCCCTTGCGTGATGATTCAAAGAGCCTTCGCGTCGTTCATGAGCCACGCCTCGGTGATCTCATTATCCGACTTCATAACCTCCACGTGCACCAATAACCCTTTCCGGACCAGGGTCATGCGCATGTTGTACTTCCAGTGGAAGTAATCCCCACTACCCAGGAGAATTTCGGTGCGCTTGAAGGTCATGTCCTCTAACTGAGCTTGGTTGTGGCTGTTGACCTGTTGAGTCGCGGCTATCTAGTAGCAAATTGCGAAGTAAAGTTTACTCAAGTTAGCTAAGCTTATCCTAGTAGCCGTTCTATACATTGTCTTCTAGGATCCACGACTATTCTGAGAAGTCACTTACAGAGCGGCTCAGGTGACCGTGTAGCGGTGTCGCTTCAACACACATGAAGGATTCTTGAAAGCAACTTATACTATACATTGGTAAATAGAGCGGCTTCAGATCTTGGAAACGCAACACATCTCGACATCATTGCACACGGAGGGTCCAGAGATAGATGAATCCATATTCCGCATTAATTAAACATCTATACAAGAAGCGATCTTTGCACTCATCTAGGTCATTTTGTGTCAATGAAATCTGGACATGTCACTTTCGTTCTTTTTTGATGCGTTGTTTCTTCTCCTTCTGACTGCAAGTGACCTCCTCGCCATTACTCTAGGAAAAACTATAAGATACTACATGAAGTGAGGAAGATGAGAATTCTCTGCTAAGAATACAAATTATGATGTTCTTTTCTCTTTTCTTTTCTTCATCATCTTTCAATGTGTACTGCTGATGATCGGACTGCTATACCTCATTGAATGGTCTTTCAAAAAGTGGCAAGAGGACGAGTAAACCAGGCCTTTTTGACCCCCACCAACATGCGCAGAGTGGGTGGAGGATATGTTATCATCAGGGGCTTAAACCAAACAACGGCTCCACCCAGGGTGCCATACATGACAAATTACCTCGGCTTGCCGGAGAAACCGCGGCCCTAGAAATTGAAAACATAAATCTGAACAGTGAAGTTCAGGTACTCAAGCGAATGTTCGCTGAGTTACACGGATTATTCGCAAAGTAGAGTGTGAGCTACGAACAAGCAATGGAGGAATCGGCACGTTCAAAGATCTAATCGCGCAATACGTAGAGAAAAGACCCTTACATGAAGAAAGTACTCATAATCTTACTCGCAGCTGGATGCTACAGCCTCCAAAATTAGAGCTGAAGCAAATCCATTCAGACAAGTCAGGGTGACTTGCAGAGGGCAAAAACCCGAATAATTGAGGTCGAACATCAACTGAAACAAGCATCAACCAGTGGGTTATGATACCCAGCACCAGAGCCTCTTGTAAAAGCGTCCAATGGTGTAAGCCATAGCTTTAGTAAGAAGCTAAACAAAGCATTGCGTAATGAGAACCAAGACCTCCAACATCAAGTTATAAAATTACAAGCAATTAATGAAACGTTGCAACGTAAGATAAGACGTTTCTCTTTTATGTCTAGCAAGCAGCCGATCGGGTCCATAGGAAGTAGAAACAGCTCATTCTTTATCTAATTACCATATAGATTTTTTTTATTTCGCTTAAATTCCGCGGACAAACGGGATGTAATGTCTGTGGCCAACCTTCGTGACCATCAGGAGCGATGGGAGAGAAGATGCTGCCTGATGTGTAAGAGGATTTCTTGCTTTTGATGAAAGTTTTTTGGGTCTCTGGAAACACACCACTTCTCGATTAAAACAGCTGCAAGTGTTTTGGATTGTGTGTTTCAGGGAGTCCTGATTTGGTTCTGTCTGACATCTTAGCTGCTTATATATTGCTGACAGTTATTCAGTCACATGAAAAGAAAGCAGGTGTCTATTCAAATGAAGAGTGAGCTGTGGGGACACCCTACGCAGTATGTGTACAAAAGAGAGCCGTTCCATATCACTCACTTTCCTTCTACATCACTTATCCTCTTTAATCTGATTGGCTTAATATTTTCACATCACTCACCCACTTTAATTCTAACTCTAAAGCACAAGATATTGACTTTCGATCCTAAAAAAATGTATTTCATCCAATCGCAGTTTATTATGCGGGAAATGCAGTAGCAACTACTCTTTCGCAGCACCTTCAGTGAGTTCTATTCCATTGACTCGGCTGGTTTCACATCTGGGATGTGGATTAATGACCCGTTGGCGTACTTGACGGACTTCTTTAGCAATAGTGGGTCTTGTTTCGGTACCGCGCGTTTTCGTATATTGTATCTTACTTTCTTTTATTAATTCTTCGTCTCAACGACGTCCGCGGTAAGCACAAGTATGGGTAATCGCAGTCAAGCATGTTTCTCGGTGCCGTTAGTCGGGTCTACCCCTTGATTTGTCTCCAAATTCGTTTTTGCCTGTAGATGAGCATCAGCACTTCTGCACCCCATGGCGCACATATGGTGAATAACGCTCGAAATAGGTAATTGTTCCCACTCCATTGCATGCATACTGCCAAGTATTGCACGATTACACTCGAATGAAATTTGAAGACGTTCCTTGAGAAAAGACTTCAAGATCAATAGATCAATCGACCAGACTTTAAATGAGTGTGGTTGCTAATACATTGGTGCATTCACCTCCTTTATCATTTCAATATGCGTGATCAAACGATGGGGAGCATTCGTCTAAAGCGACGCATGATCATGAATGAGCTTGTATTTCAGCAATGATTCTAATCGTTGAAACATCTCCAGTACCTCACAATGAAGTTTCTCGAACTTAGGTAATGCCTCAATTGTTTGGTGCCCTTCAACAAGACAATCGATTACTGCATTTGTAAATAGATTGTAGAGGTTCCGTTCTTTCGCTCTTATCTCAACACAGTAAGTGCTCTCCAGAAGACTCGACAATACCGTCTGGATTTTCAAACTGTCTTGCATTCTCAATGGCTGACCCAAGACAGGGTAATGCTGACTCGAATCGAGTAGAACGAGTGCAAGAATAGCCAAGCGTTGAGTGGTGATTTGAATCATTAAGCATAGTGGTAGGACAAGCCAACAGTGAGTTGTCAAGAGTGAATTTAAAAATTAAGAAACTGACTTTAGGTGGAAGAAAGCTTTGTTTATTATCTTTATTGCATGTCTGCTATCTTTCCGTTGTTACATTCTGTGATATCGAAACCGAGAGGTCGTGCACGCATTCGGCAACTTCGTGCATTGTGACATGATCCTCTGCAAACTCCACACCGTCTGTGTGTAACTTTCCCTTCATTTGCCTATACTGCCAAGGCTGATGCAACATGCTCAAATTCTAAAGGAAATCGCGCAGTTCATTCGAATGGGCCTCCACGACCTTGCACACGCGCTAGGTCATGTATTGTTCCCACGGCTGACAAAGCAAGAACTTGTTCAAGCATAATCTTTTTTCGATGCCATGAATCTTCTTCCTCATACTACCTATGAATTCTTTTCAAGGCATGAGCCATTGATACTGCTACCTTTGGTTCAGACGATATGACTGGAGACTGTAGCCACCAGTGCTGGTCAAAATCGGCAATTCGGAGAGGGCTGTTTCCACGCATGCTGAAGTCATGCGAGCAGGCTAACTCATGGTTGATCGTAAATGGCCATGGCATTCACCAAGGGGCCCGCCTGAAACTATACTGCTTTTGGGCACCCCGCAACGCAGCAACTGACACCTTTCCAACTACTGAAGCAAACATTGGGCCTAGCTGCATATTTGTGATTGTCCGCTCTCTGGCATTCTGGTGCCGAATTGGTCCAAGTTGCCCATGACAGGATAAATTGATTGCCGCTTCGACATCTAGAAGGTCGCCTGAAAAGATGAGTCAAGTTAGCATGAGCGGTATAAAATAAATCAACAAAATTGAAAATACCCGGTTCTTGAATACCTGATGATACAGAAATCCACAACTTGAGTGTGGCATGCGCACTCTCCACACTTGACGTGGAAGTGTGCCCAAAATGTCGGGAACGAATCCAGGCATTGACAAATCTCTCTTTGTGTATTAGCAAGGTTGTGTTCACGTAGGACATGAAATGCGGCGGTATCATGCGGTCAATTGCTCGAAGCTGATCGTTGTACGCTGACTCAGTTGCAGAATTGACAAGCATGTTCCATGCCTTCATAAACTCAGCAAACTCGTCTTGTGAAGAAAACGAACTCCTCTACTTTGCAAAGATATTTTTGTTGATGTGCCAACGGCACAGGAGCGCGGTGCTTTTTGGAAAAATCTCTGCCAAAGCGCTCATCAAGGCGAGCTCACGGTCAGTGACAAAGGTAATGTCTTCAAGTATACCCAGTTCAAGGAAAAATGACCTGAGCTTTTCCAGCGCCCACATGTAATCTTTCCTTGTTTCAATCCTCATGAAACAGTAACAGAGGGTGAATGTTTTGTTTGTTGCCGCCACACCAATGATATACAATAGTGGAAGACCGTAGCGTTTGTTTTATATGTTGCATCCAATAACTAGATACGTCCCCTGCTGAGATGGCTGCATATTTCCCCTGCTGACTCCTCCGACACAATAAACAGATGGCTTAATTGGTTCTCATCGGTTAGTTTAACAGAATATGGGATTCTATCAACAGTAAGGCTGTCAAGCAGTGCGTGAAGAAGAACTTCTCCCAGAAAGAAAGCTGGCTCGACATGTGCGACGAATGTTGTAGACGTCCTGCGCAATGATATTTACAGTGTCATCCTACTGACGCAGAAAAGTTGATATTCGGCCGGGCGTGACACCTGCACGCCCTAAGGAAAATTACATATTTCTGTTGCTGTAAAGTCAAGGGTCTCCCCGAAGGATGTGCAGAAGGGTGTACAAAAGGCTCATGGTTGTGCTCAGTAACCTCAACTTCAATTTGCCACATCACGTCTTATCTACGCACTGCAACCTTGAATTTGCAGCCAGTTTTGCGGCTGGTAGTACGGCGTTTTTGGGCTGTCAACCGTGGCTGACCAACATTCGAACACTGCAGCACAATGGCTTTGATTTGGCCATCCACCTTATTTCCGACTTTTCTGGTATGTAGGATACATGCAGCATGACCTTGCGTGCGAACGTATTCCTCGATTTCCAACTTTGCTTCTTCCAGTGAGCCATATGCTAATTGTGGAGGAGGTGCGAGAGTAGTAGTGGCTTTCATTAAGGACGTGAGTGATATGAAATTATTTAGCCAATCCGATTAAAGAGGGTGGGTGATATCGAAATATTTAGCCAATCAGACTAAAGAGGGTGAGTGATGTAGAAGGAAAGTGAGTGATATGGAACGATTCTCGTAGAAATTCTTATCGCAAACTCGAGTGGGGTAACGGATGACAACGAACCAATCACCATCTCAATATCGTCTTTAAATCTGTGGTAACTTGTAGATTGATAACAATGTCATCCTGCCCACAAGTATGGCTGGCGATATCACAAATGCGAGCGGACTGGACCTTGGGATATCAGACTTAGCATACTCAGTAGATATACAATTGGGGTTACGAGTGGCTACTTTACATATACGCATATCCATGGAAAGATATTTCTATCTGCTTGCACGCTCACAAAAACGATTGGATAGCTGGGATCTCAAACACTTGCGGAAACAATTTCCGAAATGTGCGATGTGATTCATATGATGTTTTGGATTGTAAAAACAAATCGCACACTTGTATTCCAGGAGCAATTTTCTATCGCAGTACTTGGTTGCGATGAGATCGCACGAGTTTCTGCGTGTAGTCCCAACGTCGCTGTAGCACATGCAATGTGAGGTCGCAACGCTCTGATCCACTAATGCTACCTTATAAACGCTTATTTCCACCATGCACAGATACTTTCCAATTGTATTATCTTCCCATGTCGATATGGTGAAATGGTAAGGGTGTTCTCTGCTCGTGTGTTACAAATGAAGGTGAAATGATGTATAATAATTCGTTGAAATCTGTTTTACAATTTTTAGAGAAGAAGTTCGATACATCACATGCAAAATCTTGAAGAAACCGAAGCCTTGTAGCCTCGGTCGACGAGCCGAAAAACAATTTGTAGACCACTATCGCGTCGACGAAGGCTCATCACTCCTTGTTTATCAAGTATACGTGGTAAATTTTGCGCTGTGTCTCTGACAAAATTCACATCGATCAGCACTAATTTCCACTGTAAAATAGTGTGTGATGCTTTGGCCAAGGGCATGCTTATATGCAACGGACGGGATAGAATCAATGTCTGCACCACCAATAGCTGACCGCGGACAGAACGTGCACGTGGAATTCAGAGTGCAAACGCGTCTTAGAAGTGCTGGTCAAGTGTTGCGATAATCATCGATTGGTATATATTTGGCTGAATGCGATGCTCGAATATCTGACCAAATCCTCCGTACCCTATATGCTTGAATGTGAGGAAACGGTAAGGTCCCATTCTGCTACTAAATACGGTCGTTTCCCTCTGAGATTGGCACCATACGAGTTCGGGTGAAGTCAAAACTTTATTTCCTGAAATGATAGATCTGCCAAACATCCACAAAATAGACTAGTTGGAATGATGTTGCCAATGGTTCAGATTCCATGTTCTCCATGTTCTTTATGCTCTTCATGTTGCCGTAGTAAGTTGCTTTACGCTCTAATCGTCATCAGAAACGCCAGTGTTGATAATCGACGGCCTGGTTTGACTCCATGCTATGGTGTACTTAGATGCTGTGATATATTCAAACAATCATTAGCTGTGCTTCTGTGCAGGTTCACAGTCGATTATAGTATTTTGAATGCTCATTTTTTTCCCAAATGCGAAATTTATAAATCCAAATGACTCGGTCTATAGCCGTCTCACAGCCCCAAAAGTCGCACGATCTTCTTCTCCGAGATAAGCAAAGTGCTATTCCATGTCTGCGAGTGACGGATAGGATGATACAGCCTACGTTCTTGAATTAATGCTTTTTGGTCTCGATGCACCAACTTAAGCTCCTAATAGTGCAATTGATGAGTGAATACTGTTGATAGCACTTTCACATCTACACAAATTAATATGACCCTCCTATTTTTCTTGGCTTTGATCTGGAACCTTTGTTGTAAAAATTCAGATTCACTTTAGTCTGTGTATTCTCTCTCTCGTGGAAGACACCGACAAATGAAATCTATTCCAAGGTTACAATGCCAAAAGCCTTTCGACACTCTTCGACCAAGACGACGTAAGATTGGTCGCCGGCCTTGATTGAATGACCTTAGCATCTAACAAACTCCTTTGGTTGTCTCTGCGAACTTACATGTACGTCACTACACTTTATAAGTCTTGCCAAAATCACTTCGCAAGTGTGGCACAGCTTTTAGCTGACTTGGAACTTTACGTCACTGCCAACTACGCCGCATCCAACGTACTCACTATTCCGTGCACAGCGGGAAATGACGAGATGTGTGCAAAATATAGGCCTGTACCCCTCTAGTTGGTCAAATGTTTCATTACACTGTTGATTGTTTTGTACTTTATCTAGTTACGATGTCCTACCATGAGCACTTTACCGTGTGTGTATCACTTAGGCATTGCTTCAAACCGAGTAGGTAGATATTTTCCAAGCTTTCGCTTGTTGTGGGCTCAAATCACTACCTATTCCAGGAGGAGTTGGACTCAAGTCACCACCTGCAGGGCCCGCTTGGCCACTGAGCTAAGGGCATAACCCACCGTATCTCTCTAGGGGCTATTTTCTCAGGCTGTTGACCCGTTCGAGCACATGTTGCACATACCAGTCCTGAATTTGGATCTTACCTTGATTATTCGATACTTGAAACCACCAACCGACTCAACAAACAGTAATATACGAATGCATTTAGCCGTTAAATCTCACACTCAGGACCTGGTTAGATCATTTCCATCTCTCATAGCTTACAGAAGGACGTCCCCATTGGATACATCAACCAAAACTTTGTCAGCTCGCAGCTCAATGCCACGTACGATTGAGCTATCCGAGCGTGAGAGAAAGCTAAATTCTCGTAAGAAATTGATGCCACCACGACAAACTTGATGTATGTCCGATCAAGATCATGTTACCTCGATAGAGTAAATGAACGATTTCAGACTCAAAGAGCACGTGTTCTATTGCTTCACAAGAGATACAAGAGATATTCACGAAGCATCTGCTTATCGAAATCACTTTCCCAGCCACTCGCGTACTGAGAGATGTGGTCTTCAGTTAACAGTAGCAGCGTAAGTAGCTTTTTTAATTTACATCAAGGATATGAAGGAAGATCCGGTCACAAGCAAGTACCCTTATGAGAGAGTGGCTGACTTCTTTCGAACGATTATTGACAAGGACGGCACAAGCAAACTTTGGCGTGGATATTGGACCTACTACACTAGCTGTGCACCCAACGCCATGATCGTGCTGCTTGTTATTGCACACATAAGTAGTGTACTGTAGATAAATTCCGTCTTTCTGCATCTGAGATCGCCCCCTCGCTCTATAGAAAGATTATGTTAAAAGTAGGAATTGCACTTCACCAGAAGTAGGTAGAAGTAAAAGTAAAATATATTTTTTGTTTTATTAATCACTAGAACATGCATGCGCAATAGAATCTTGCGCCTTATCCGCCCGCGAAGCGGGATTGTGTGGGCGCGCTTGACTTGTGACAAAAAAATCTGGTCATTAGATCACCTGCTAAAGCTTACAAATCCTAACAGATTATCAACTAATGGAGCAAGTAGTCGATGATCGTTGCTTGATAAGTTTATCAGTTCCAAGTATCGGTCATTTGTCATTAACATAGTGTTGGCAAACTGCAAAGTCTGCGCGAGTGTTAATAACAGAGTAGAATGGGAAATAAATGTATTAGATGTAGTTAGAAGTAGTTTGTGATTGTGCACAGTGCGACCCTTCGCAGTCGATCAGTTTTTGCTCTGGTGAATCCTCGCAGTCGATCTGGTCCCGTCTTGCAAAATTCACGGTCGTTAGAGTCACTGTCTCTTCACGGCGGCGGTTATTGTGCACTCGATGCACATGATATTCCAACACTCCTTCCCGGTGCCTTGATGAACATCACTTCAGACCTATGAGTAAACGCAATTCTTGAATCCTTGGAGCTGGCAGCACCTTCGTCAATAAGGCTTGACCGTCTTCTTCATCCACATGCTTCGTGCTTGCTGAGCTCGCTTCCTTTTCGATTTGCTTCACTGCAGCTTGGTTATCAATCTTGAGTACCACAGGTGTCTTCACTCGTTGCCCGAGCTCTTCGTAAAGCTCCTTCAATCCAGTGCCTCACGTCCTCCGACGGCCACAGCGACGAATTCTGCTTCCGCTGTCGACTAAGCCACAGCATCTTGCTTCTTGCATTGCCACCCTACAGTAATTCCATTAACAACCTACACACCTGCACTCACAGGCTTTCGATCTTCATTGTCAGCCACGAAGTCCGCATCACTGAAGCTGACAATCCTGATTGGCGACTGGGGTTCGCTATATTCACGCAAATGCAGCTTCAAACCTTTCGTTCCCTTCAAGTACCTTGCAATGTTTTTTGCAAGCTTATAATCCTGCATTGTTGGTGCTGGACTTCGTCTAGTCGCTCTGTGCCCCGCGAACGAAATGTCTGGACGCGTGCAGCGCGATAACCATAGGAAGCTCCCAACTAGACATTGGAAATCCTTGATAGTCGGTACTCGATGCAATCTCACAGCCTTTTGTTTTAGCAGCTCGTTGTCTCCTTCGATTACTTGCACTTCAGATATCGCTACTCGTACCGGGTTTGCTTCAGCCAGACCATGTTTCTCGAGCACTTCTTCAATCGCCTGCTCCTGATCGATACAATAGCCTCCTTCTTTTGTCCACACAATTCTCATTCCGAGGAATTTCTCAACAATACCGAGGTCCTTGAGCTCAAGCACCTTCATGTCAGTAAAGAATTGATCGATACGTTCCACTGTCGTGCCTGTAATTAGCAGGTCATCAACGTAGACCCCGACGATAGTCATACCATGCTCGTCGGCCTTGTAAAAAGCGCACGGATCATGAATGCATTGTACGAAATCAATCTTGAGCAGCGTGTCACACAACAATTGATGCCAAAGTCTTCCTGCATGTTTTAATCCATAGAGAATCCGTCCTAGAAGCAACACCAATTGATCAGGTTCCTTTACGCCAATTCGGTCCAGGGTTTCTTGGGTCACTGTAACTCCATCGAGAATTCTCAAGTGAATTTCGTACTTTGACTCCGTGAAAGCTTTCGAGTATGCGCTTGGGACGTCACCATGCTTAGCCGAGATCCCCCACATCCGTGAACACGTAAAAATGACAAATGCATTCCCTATTGGCATCACCGTAGAGAATGTGAGATTGTAATTCACACCAAGAATTTGCTTGTCGCCTCGAACCACCAGTCTCGCCTTTTATCTTTCCACAGTCCCATTTGTCCTCATCTTGGTTCTATAAACCCACTTGGTCGGGATGGGTTTCGAGTTCTTTGGATGTTTGATCACCGTCCACGTTTCGTTTGCCTCAAGTGACGCAAGTTCCTCTTGTGCAGCATCGCCCACCTGGCACTGTCGTGTCCACGACGCGCTGCCGAACAATTTGGTGGGTCTGGTATCGCGAGCTTTTTTTCATGTTCTTGTTCCACAGGCAGCACTGTGAACGCCATAGGCACTGGATCCGACACGTGCAACTCTTTGGCACTCGTTTTCAGTTCTACCACATTGGTGCATTCTCCTTGATATAACATGTTGGATGAGCTGACTTTTTCTCGTTTCTTCATGCTCCTTCCTTCACCATGCTCGTATGACTCGGCTTGTTTCTTCGACTTCGTAAGTTTGCGCTGTGATCTCCTTGGACCTGACGGCAGCGACGCCTTCGGCTGCGCATCAATTTGTTCGACTACTTGATGATCACTTTCCACTTCCTTGTACACATGTTCAGGTTCTTGTCCACTGTCATCATAAAATGCACGTTGAATTTGTCCATTCGCCGCACCAATCGATTGTCTCGATGTTGGTGATGTGTCTAGTTGTCGTTAAGACTTGATCTTGAGCAGCAACAACTTGTATCCCTTTGTTTCTTCTCTTATACCCAGGATCAGTGCTCTCTCTGTATGAAGCACAAGTGTCTGCTTTTTGGGATCCCGCCAAACCATACATGGGGATCGAAACACAACGATCCATACCCTGTAAACTCGGTGCCCGCCCGGTGAGCACTTCAATCGGCGACGCACGCTTCCAATTTGGTCGAGTCGGAAACCGGTTGAGAATGTAAGCAGCGTACTCTGCAGCCTCGCTCCAATACATCAGCGCTAGACCCGAATCAAAGATCATGGATCGCACCATGTTGAAGACGGAGCAGTTTATGCGTTCAGCTTTCCCGCTAGATTGTGGAGTACCTGCTTCTGTTACTTGATGTCGCCCACCTGTCTGTTTGCAGAAGAGACTGACAACTTCATACTCTCCTCCGCCGTCAGTGCGCAGGACGTGAATGCGTTAATTGAATTCGTTTTCAAACCACGCCAAAAAATGCTCGAACATCTTGGCCGCAGCATTTTTCTGCCGTGCCGCAATTACGCGAACGTAATTTGACTTGTTGTCGATGAACACGAACAAATATCTGTTTCCACGACGGTCTTTTGGGATGATCGGTCCTTTTAGATTACTATAGATCACACCCCCGATGCGGACTGTTGGTGCATTTGCACCCGAGTCCTTCATGGGCTGTGTAGTTCTTGTGCCCTTGGCTTCAGCGCACGTGAGACAGTTTGCACGCAAGTGATCAGTAAGTTCAATACCTTACTCAGGATCCTTGTCCATACGCTCCCCGGTATCGTAAGCTATGTGTCCGAGACGAAGATGAAAATGGTGCAGCGACTCCTTCTGTACATCTGTTGCTGGTCCCGTATCTTGAATTGCCGTCATCACAATCTCATTAAGTCGTTTTGGCGTCATTATCGACGTACTTGGAGTCAAGTCTGCCACAAGTACGCCATACTCAGTTCGTAAATCGAACAGAGGATTTTCGCCTAACTGCATGCACATCGCATCGCATTCTGTATCAGCGAGCACCCTTTTTCAAACAATTTGCCCATGGATATGAGGTTGCTAACCAACTTGGGCGCGTGATATACTTCAGCAAGCGTGATCTGGGTCTTTATACCATTCGCAATACCATGTAGCACCACAGATACTCGCTTGGTCACCTTCAGTACACCTCCGTCAGGCAACAAGAGTCCATCATTTTCATCACATTACATTGCATCGTGAAGTGAATCAAGTCAGGGTCTTGGACGAGATGTCTGCTTGCCCCACTGTTGAACACCCACGTATTCGAATCCCCTTCAGCGACGTCAAAAACGTAGCTAGGCGTTGACTCCTTCGTTCCCTGGTGCTCCGGGTTCTCGCATGCAGCCAATACAAAATTAGCTTTCCCGCGGCCATCGTCTTTTTCGGTTGGTGGCCTTTTTGTCGCCAAATGTCCTCGCTTGCCTCAGTTGAAACACTTTCGGTCTTCACCTTGGTAGTGACCTTGAACCTTGCCATGTTTCACTGCACTGACTATGCCCTTGGTCATTATCTTAACCACTTTTCCATCGTTTTCAATCTCTTGCGCCCATGCTATGATCTCTTGTATGTGTGTGAGGTAGTCCGTGCAACTCGGTTGGTATCGCACCATCATCGCAATCTTGAGGTGCGGCGCCGCATACTTGACGATATTTTCCACGACGAGTCGCTCGTGTGATTCACTTTCTTGACACAATGCGATCAGGTATAAGAGATGCTGGTTCCACGAACGCGACTTGTCTTTTTCACTCGCAAACAATGCGGCGGCTTGTTGGTGCGTAATCGTCACCTTGAACGCTTGGTACAGCTGGTCGAGTGCGTGGTACAACGTCGGGTTAACCGCCCACCATGTCCTCACGTTAGATTGAAAATGCGCTGCAGTCACACTGTTTGGCGCCATGTATTCTCCCAGCTTGTTCACTTTAAGACGTTCTCCCCACGC